>JAAAKG020100691.1:0-15903 GCA_010014905.2 Druon quercuslanigerum | reverse complement strand
TTCACAACGTTCTCTCTGGAACTCTCTCCCCTTCTTCGCTCGATGCGCCATTGACTGGCTAACAACTAGAAAGGAGACTCAATGGTCTCTCGCTCTGATAGGTTATATGGGTTGCTAAGACCCTACAATTCTCTCTACCTTTTGAAGAAAAATAGAGCAATTATGAGGCGAAAAATTATCTGCGTAAAGTGTAAATTATTCGTGTAAAGTTTAACTAGCAAGGTTAACATTTGTTGCGATGAATCGTCGACCTGGAATCGATGTAAAACTTATCTTTTGTTTTTCAGGTTATATTTAAATTTTGATATTCCAAATTTTTTTAGTAATCTTGCATAAAAGTTGGTAAATATTAACCTATTAATGTTGAGGAGAGTAAATTCAGGGAATTCAAGGAAATTAGAGTATTCGAGGAATTCTGGAAAATCAAGGAATTCAGGCAATTCAAGGAATTCGAAGAAATCAAGGAATTCAGAAAATTTAAGGAATCCATATTATTAAAGTAGTTGTGAGAATTCAAGGTATGCAGGGAATGGTTATTCAGAGAATTCAGAGAATTCAAGGAATTAAAGGCAATTGGAGAATTTTGAAAATTCAGGAAACTTAATGGAATTCTTGAAGTTCAGCGAATTCAACGATTTAATGAAATTCAGAAATATCAGATTATTCCAGGAATTTAGAGTATTCGACAATTTAAGAGAATTTAAGGAATTCAGGATAGTTCAATGAATTAAGAGAGTTCCATGAATTTGTAGAATTCGAGTAATTCAGAGTATTAGAGAAATTAAGAGAATTAAAGAATCGAAAGAATTCAAGGCATTCTGAAAATTCAGAGAATTTAAGGAATTCCGAGAATTTAAGGAATTCAAGACAATTCAAGAAATTCAAAGAATTCGAGGCATTCAGAGTTCAAGGAATTTAACGCATTGAAGACATTCTGGGAATTTAAGGTACTCAGAGAATTCAGGGTATATAGGTTCGTCAGGGAATTCAAGGAATTCAAATTATGTATCGAATTCAAGGAGTTCAAAGAATTAAAATGATTTCTGGTAACACTGGGAGTTTAGGTCATTTAAGGATTTATTTAATTAATTTAAGGAATTAAGAGAATCCAAGGAGTTCAGAATAGTCAAGGAATTTAGAGAATTTAAGGAATTGAGGAAATAGGATATTGAGAATTCGTAGAATTCAGGGAATTCCCGGGATTTATAGAATTCATAGATTTTTTAGGTTTTTTTAAATCATGATATTTATAGAATCTAAGGAATTCGGAAAGCTGAAGTAATTCAATATAAGGAATCCATTCAATTCGAGATATTAAAAAAATTCTAAGACTTCAAGGAATTCTGAGAATTCGATGGATTCAAAAAATTTAAGTAATCATGAGAATTCCAGGGATTAAAACTGTTGTGTAAAATCTCAGGATTTTTATTTCTTTACACTCATGTGATTCTACCAATGTTCGGAATTCTTTAAATTCCTTAAAATCACCTGATAGCCTTAATTCTTTAAATTCCCCTATTTCTCTAAATAGCTTGAAATCTCGGAATTTCTTGAATTCCCTGAAATCCACGAATTATCTGAACTCATGGAATTCTCTCAATTTTTTGAATTATATAACTTATTAAAGTCTTTGAAGATCGCAAGGTAGAATAATACACATACCTGCTTTTACATCAAACAAAAATTATCTGAGTTTCTCAAGGTGAAATAATTATATATTTACGACAGACAAACTTCTATTAAATAAATTATGTGACACTTGAGAAGGATTTTTACGTCATCAAGCACGTAAACTAGGCATGTATACAATTTATGCTCTGGAAGGAGAAAAACAAAAATTTATCAGAACAGTATATACACGAAACATCAGAATATTCATTTCTTAAGCTGCTTTTAATCACTCGCGTTATTAAATTTTGCCTACATTTTGAAAAATGAAGATCCTTTATATTGCGGTCTTAAACCTACACGTTTTTCTCAATGCCATTGGTATGTGAATAATTCATTATTATAATTTTTTAAATATTTTTATATATTTCGGGACACTTATTATACGTGAAAGAATGCAAAATACTATGTAAAGTCTATGATAATAAAAAATTATTATTATTAATATATTTTCTTCATACTTAAGTTTAATAATTAAACAGATTTTAAGAACTTGCTGATCATCATCAGTCTTTTATTGGTCTTTCAATGAAACTATTCTACATCAGAAACCGAAATATGTCTGCCAACATAATTAATTTGAATTTTGATTGCGATTTGGTTGTATGAAAAAAAGATTAAATGCGTAAATGTATTTTTTACGTGCAAGTTTCACAATACCATTCTATCATTATGTAAATAAAGTCGAAAATGTTAAGCAACCACGTAATTTTACTGAAATTTTCATAATTATATGTTTATAATTATGTTAACTATTAAACTCAAATATCGTTCAGAGTATTGACATTTCAGTTTAACGTACATCCAAAAAAAATAATTTACTTTTTTTCCTGTCCGAGATTCCCCACTGCGAATCATTGGCAAGATTTATCCGACTTCTACGAAATAAATTTAAATAATCGAATTACGATTTGTACTGTTTTTGATACGTTTTTAAGATTTAAAATTCATAAATTTTTTTCTTTTTCTGTACAGAGAAAGCATCAAGTATGCCGCCTAAAGAAAAGGACTTTCTGAAAAATTTTGGGATCACAAACAAACCTACAAATCACCAAGGTAAACCTAGTACAAATAAAAGTTGAAGTCATAGGTATTAAGTAATAAACGGCTTGAAACTATTTATAATTTCTTAAAAATGAAAATATTTTCACGCATGAAACCTTGTTTCCAATGTTTTGCAGAAGAATGTTGGAAAAAAGATTCATGGAATTTATAAAATTCAAGGAATTTGAGGTTTATTAAAGTCATGGAAATAAAGGAATTCGCGGAATTCAAGGGATTTAAGGAATGTACAAAATTTATAGAATTCATAAAGTTAAATTAACTCAAAAAATACATGGAAACAAAAGAATTTCATCAATTCCTTGAATCCCGTGAATTCTGTGAATTTCGTTTTCATGAATTCCGTAAAATTCTCTAATTCTGTCATTTCTGTAAACTCCACCAATTTCCCTAAATTCGATGAATTCCTGAAAATTTCTTTCTTCTCACTTCGCTCCACTGGGAGTCGAACCGCAGAACTTCCGATTTCCGTTCCAGATAAAATGGCATAATCGAATTACGTTTTTACTATTGTGAATACATTTTAAAAATTTTAAATTTATAAATATTTTTTGTCTTTTCACAGAGATATCATCAGGTTTTCCGCCCAAAGAAAGAGACTTTCTGGCAAATTTTGGTATGATGAGTGAACCTAAGAAACATCAAGGTAATCCTTCCTGCTTAACATATCAGCTAGGAAACATAAGAAACCGCATCTAAATCGGTTAAAAACCAATTCAGTTTTTACCCGGTTCTAACTAACTTCTATCCGGTCTCAATTTAAATTTCTGAAACGTACCCAAATACGAACCGATTCTTATCCGGGAAATGACAACAGACAATTTTGTAAAAATATTCTAACCAGTTCTAAACAGTTTTGATCAGGCGAATGGAACCAGAAATTAAGTGATTCGTAAGCGATTTCAACACGGAACTTGGCACAAGAAACTTTTCAACCTCTCCTAACCGGCATCGATTCGACAAATCATAACCTGAGATTGAATATGGGAAAATACCGAAATTATTTTCCTACCGGTTGCTCACCGATTTCTGCACGGCACTCGACACAGGAAATATTTTAATCCTTCTTAAGTGGTTTCTATCCGACAAATAGAACCAGAAATTAAGTATTGGCAAAGGGCAAAAATCGTTTCTAACCGGATCCTAACCGATCAATACACGGCTCTCGACACTGGAAATTTTCTAGCTGGTCCTAACAGGTTTCTATCCGGCAAATTAAAACCTGAAACATTGGCAAACACTGTTATATGTTTCTAGCCGGTTCCTAACCGATTCCTACTCCGCACTTCATACAGGAAACAGTAAACTGGTCCTAACTAGTTTCTATCCAACAAATGCAACCAAAATTAAAATATTGGCAGACCAAACTTAGTTTCTGGCCGCTTCCTACCCGATTCCTACACGGCACTCGACATAGGAAACATTTTAACAGTTCCTAACTGGTTTCCATCCGAAAAATGGAACCAAAATTTAAATATTTGCAAAGAGCAAAGTTCGCTTCTAACGGGTTCTTGACCGATTCCTGCATGGGATTTTGCACTGGAAAATTTTTAACTGGACCTAAGCTGTTTCTATGCGGCAAATTATAACCTGAAATTCAACTGATGGTAACCACCGAAATTCGAATCTAACCGGTTCCAAACCTATTCCTGCACGGCACTCGCCAAATGTAACATTGGAACCAGTTCTACCTGCTTTATATCCAACAAACGGAACCAAAAATTCAATATTGGCAAACCAAAGCTCCTATGTAACAGGTTCATCCGGTTATCTATCCGGCATATTAGAATTTGTTATTGAATATTGGAAACAAACTTCTAACCGGTTAAGTATGTATCTTTACTATGTCCTCCATCATTTCCTCATTCTTTCTGATATGCAAAGTAGGCTCAATGTAAAAGCCTCTCTAAAAATCCGAATTTCTTTTGTGCTGAAAACAACATCACAGTAATGTTGAAATTACATCATTCGGCTGTGCTTTTTATTAACAAAGCGAACTGTAAAGTATCTAATCTGCGATTTAGCTTTTAAGGGCCTTTGGTTTCGCAAACTTTAAAGATTCACGTTGTAAAAAATACTGTCCATTTAGGAATTCCTCGGGTACGAGCCGGTTAGGACCAGATGAACTGTATGTGGATGGGTTACGAATATTTCATGTTGCCCGGTCAGATGTCATTGATTAAAATGGTTAAAAAAGTATACCATATCGCAACTTAATTTTTTTATTCAGAACAATTTTTAAAGCCACTTTCCCCTTTGCAGCACGCCGTCTTATAAGATATTTCTGTACAATAAACAGAGAATACTATCTACTTGTTCAAACGCCTCCGAATGATTGCTCTCCGGCAGATTGAACCTTGATAAAAAAATTATATTGTACATTATTTTGGAATCCCTATAAATTTTAAAAATGCCCTACAATCATGGGAATACTTATAGATCTTATAAAATCTCTTACATCTTCTCAAATTAAAAGCTACAGAAATCCATTAAAATAAAATTGAACTTACCGTCTAGAAATTCGTTGAAATATATCTCGAATTTAAGCGGATAAATATATTGAGAAAAAGCACAGAATTCCAGTTTGATTCCGGAATTCGGGTGTTTTCTATATGGCTCTAACATATGTCCGCCCAAAGTTTATCTTCATTCATCCAGAATTCCGCTGCATGTCGGTATAAAAGTACATTACATTTTGAACCCAAAACTCAATATTAGACTTTTCCAAAAACCTTTCCAAATAATTTACCCTACAACGAATTTATACTTAACTAACATTCCTTCAAAAAATTATAAGAATGTAAAAATATGTGATCCTGTGTTAATTCTTTCAGTGTTAAGTTCAGAGTTTGAGTATTTACCGAAATGTGAACCTATTCATGACCTTCTACGTGCCAGGCCTTCTTTGTCTTCTGATCGACATCAGTCACCTGAGAGATATCTTCCTCCAGCTGAGCCACTTGTTGGTGCTAGGTCCAAGTCTCCTCTTGTCAGGTCCAGGTCTCATCTTTCCAGGGCCGTATCTCCTCTCTCCAGGTACATGGTTCCACCTACCAGAATTGCTTCTATCGATGGAACTGAATATGAACTTGACCAACTTGAACTTATTCGGCTTACTTCCAAACTGAATCCGCACCGACGATTTGAACTTCGAAGATACAATTTTCTTGATAATACCTCAATCAGATTACGTGTAGGATATAATAAACTTAAGCCCATTTCGACGCAAGAACAAATTGTATTATCAACATTCGATGGTGACGTCTTTGCAATATTAGAAGATAGCAATATTCTTGCTGGATTATATAGTAACCACGCTCGAAAAAGGATCAAAGTAAACATGAGAAGCCACACGGTTACCCCATTGACCAGAGAAGAAATCCTTCAAATTCCAGTAGGTGAACGCCGCTTAATCACGTGGAATTATTTAGTTGAGCGTATCAGCCAAAATCTTCCACAGACCACATTAAATTAAAACGAAATGTGAATCTAAAAGTTAACAGTGTGAAAGTTATAATAAAAATTTTATACCCTAGACATTATCTTTCGGTGGCAAATACAATCGGTTCATTTAATTCTCTTATGAAAATATTTTCGGAGCAAAATTATAATAGGTTTATGCTGGCTGAATTGTAATTATTTTTCTATAACGCAGACCATTCTAAAGTACATAAGAGAGGTTCCAGGTCATGAATATCAGAGTTGTTAAACAGATCAGCGATTTTTCTTAAATTGAGGGAAATAATAGTGTTATATAGGTAAGAAATTGTGGTAAAATATCTTTGAGAAAATTTCAAAATTGTAGGTATTGCGTCACTTTGAACTTTTTTGATGAATTTTGTTGCAAATAAGTTTTGCTTTCCACTTTTTATTCAATGTCTCTTTTTGTTAAACAAATTATAACAACGAATGACTGGAGTCATGGCTCCAAATTTTTACAAACGTTTGCTAGCGTTTTAAAATTTAAACTCTAGAACCGATTATAACGAAAATGAAAGACGTATGGCACTAAAAAATATCTTTCTAAACGAAAATCTTGGCTTTAGTCTATAACAGGACTAATACAAGTAATAAACAAATAGTACAAACTTTTTGCAATAGAAACTGAGTCCGTGCAGTTTTTCCGGTAATGTACAGATGAATTTATAATAATGGAAAATCAACATAAATAAACTTCATGAGATTTCACATTAAAGAATATTTAGTGACCTAGTAGGCTCTATCACAATATACAAAAGAAAGGAAACAAATTCAAACGAGCACAACATGAAAATCAATGACTATTTTCGCTGTAACATTGGAAAATCAGCATGAATAAGCTTCATAAGATTTCACATTAAAGTATATTTAGTGACCGGGAAGGCTCTATCAAGAGAGGCAGAAGGAAGTGAACAAAAACAAAGCTGTATGCATCTTGCTTAAAAGTGCATAACTCGGCAACCAGAAGAGGCTACAAGCTTTTTTCAAATGAAAGGTAAAATCATTAGGAATAATTTAAATGAGAAAAATTAAAAAAGATTAAAAAAGGATCAAAATAAACATGAAAAGTCATATGGGTATCCCATTGACCCGAGAAGAAATTACTGAAATTCCAGTAGGTGAACTCCGCTTAATCACATGGAGTTATAGAGTTGAGCGTATCAGCCAAAAACCTCCACACAACACATTCCATTAAAACAAAATGTAATTCTCAAATACAATACATTTATTGCAGTTTCATCCTTCTAGTATACAGAGTTTGCAATTTACCTTTACGGTTATCCTTGATTAGTGTGAGAAATGTTGTAGAATCCCAAAACTTTTTCAACATTGTATTTGTGATAATAAAAATACTTTCGGAGAAACATTATAATAGGTTTACACTGACCCAACTGTGATAATTTTCTTATAACGCAAACCAATCGATGCACAGAAAAATCTAAAATTAAATTTCGTTGCATGTAAAATTCCAATCTGTTAAAGATTAAATGCTATTTGGCGAATGTTTATTCTACGATGGAATAAAAACTGTCGTCTGATACGGTGTCCTTATCAGCAATGGGAAAACGTAATATTATGAGTGAATTCGAGCTATAAATGGGGGAAACAGATTTTAAACAAAACAGAAAACACAAAAGTTAATATTTGTTGCCGAGGCTAGGAGAATAATTCTGACCTCGTCTACTACATCACGCGGAAGAGAGAAAATTTCGAAAAAACATATAGAATCAGCAACAGAAAACACAAAAAAAACTTTATTCTTACTGATGAATCTCCTCCGAAATAGATTAAACTATTTTAGATGCATTAAAACTTATTTATTACCACTTAGCAATAAGCAACTGACAAATGGGAATCCCCATTTCTCTTCAATTTAATGAAGTCAAATGACAGTAGATAGCGTTGGCGTCGTAATTCTCGCTACCTTTGGAATAAAAATAGAGCGATTATAAGGGGAAAAATTATCCAGGCAATGTAAAAATCGGATGTTATCGTCGATTCGTGTAAAGTTTAACTAGCAAGGTTAATTTTTGTTGCGGTGAATCTTCCACCTGGAATCGATGTAAATTTTATGTTTCTTTTTTCACGTTATATTTAAGTTTTGACATTCCAAATTTTTTTATTAATATTGCTAAAGTTGGGAAATATTAACTGACTAATGTTGAGAAGAGTAAATTGGTTCAATCCCAGGATATTTTGAGTATGATTTGGAAATTCAGAGAATTTAGGTAATTCGAGCAATTCTGACAATTCAAGCAATTCAAAGTATTTGAAAATTTAGAGATGTTAAGGAATTAAGAGTATTAAAGGAATTCTGAAAATTCTCTGAATTCAAGAAAATCAAGGTATTAAATAAAGTTAGAGAATTTAAGTAATTGAGACAGTTTAATGTATGTAGGGAATGGTTGGAATTCAGGGAATTCAAGGAATTGGGATAATTAAAGAAATTCAAAGAATTTAAGAAATTGAGACACTTAAAGGTATGCATGGAATGGTAGGAATGCGGAGAATCCAAGGAATTCAAGGAATTCGGATAATTCGTGAAATTCAGGGAGTTCATGGGATTAAGAGAATTAAAGGAATACAGAGTATTCCAGAAATATTTATAATTTAAGTAATCGAGTGAATTCAAGGTGTATAGGGAATGCAGATAATTCAGAAAAGTAAAGACTGGTACGTTCCGTCTTATTTTCATAATTAAAAAAAATAATAAAGATACAAGCGAACATTTACATTGATACGCCTCTGACTCGGAAGTGAAGATCCGAGCAGAGCTAAGGGAGGATTCGACGAATCGTTCGATCATGCGATCGATTGCGTGCGCATTCGGCTAATAAGTGGGGATGGGACCAATGTACCCTATAAATATTGGTACCGAGACCGGTACCAATTCACTTCTTGTAAAAGTCTCAACATTGGAAGACGCATTTGGCTCATCACCTGACCAACCTGACCTTGTTGTGCGATAAAATACAAAAGCTAAAACAGAATCGTATGCATTAAGCTCATGAAGATCTTATAGGCAAAATTTATATCCTTGAATCCAAACCCTCATTAAAATGCGCAATCATCCCGCCCTTGATTAGAATCCACAATCTGGCACTTTGGTCATCAAATAATAATTAAAAATGCAGTGGGAAGTTTTTTTTATTGCAAGAATTAATCTTGTTTCGATTATTCTTATTTAATTGTCCAGTTTAGTTTTAAAATGGTTAGGGGTACTTTTAGTGTCCTAGCAGTATTGGAATCAACTGATATTGGTAATTGCAATTCACTAAACAGGACAGAGTAAATGCATACCGAACGAATAGCTCAATGAAAGTAAATGTAACTGAGAAAAGTTTGAAATGCTACACTACTATCACTAAAAATTAGTATAATTTTTAGTCAATTCTCACAATGTTAAAATAATCCAAATACACTAGAACTGAACTTCGAATATCGAGAAACACAAAATTTATCCCCGGTCTTGATAGAAAGATAATGTTACAAGGGAATTGGACAATTCAGGGAATTCAAATTAATTCTTGGAATTCAGCGAATTCAACGATTTAATGGAATTCACAGAATTAAGAATATTCGAGAATTTAAGGAATTAGGGGAGTTCGATGAATTTAGAATTTAAGGAATTTAGAGAATTCCGGGTATTTAGATTATTTAAGGAATTCAGAGAATTGACGTAATGGAGAGAATTCAAGGTATGCAAGGAATGCAGAGAATTCAGGGACTTTAAGACAATTAGAAAATTCAAGTAATCCAAGTTAGGCATCGAATTCAAGGAATGCAGAAAATATAAAGGATTTCTTGGAATTCAGCGAATTCAACGATTTAATGCTGTTCGAAATTGACTGTTATATTTTTTTAAGTAAATTTTTTTTTAAATTTCACTCATTTCACATCGACTTTTCGATTTAGACTCTAATTTTACATGTTTACATTTTGATGGAATTCTGATTTTAAAGTGATATCGATTTCTTTTTTTATCCTTATTCCTCTATCGTTGAATCATATGCTTTTAATGAGTGTGAACTTTGTGTACCTTCTACAAGTAAATGTCAGTCGTCGTTCGAACGTTAAATTGAGAACTTGTCTCATCGTTTCGGTAGACAAGTTCGAATAATAATGTGTATCCTAATGTAATAATTTATCACATTTAATTTATTTTAAATATATCTGCTTATTTTTAGAGCAATTTCAATAACCAGAAAAAATGTGTTGTATTCTTAATAGCAGTGACCCGTCCTTTAATGTTTTTGTCGTTGTGAAAATTGAAAAACATTACGTTCTTTTTTTACAATAAACTTTCTCATTCGCGAAGAAATGGAAATCATGGAATTCAAGGAATTCAGAGTATTCGACAATTTAAAAGAATTTAAGGAATTAGGGGAGTTCAAGGTATTAAGAGAATTAACGAAGTTAAGAGAATTCAAGGAATTCAAAGAATTCGAGATTCAGAGTTGAAGGAATTTAACAAATTCAAGACAATCAGGGAATTTAAGGAATTCAGAGAATTTATGGTATTTAGATTATTCAAGAAATGCAGAGAATTGACGTAATTAAGAGAATTCAAGGTATGCAGGGAATGAAGAGAACTCAGGGAATTCACGTAATTAAAAAATTCAAGTAATTTCAGTTATGCATCGAATTCAAGGAATTCAGGAAATTTAAAGGATTTCTGGGAATACTGGGAATTGGGGCAATTTATGGATTTAAACGTATTTAAGGACTTCAAGGAATTTCAGTTATGTATCAAATTCAAGTTATTCAGAGAATTAAAAGGATTTCTTGGAACACTGAGAATTTAGGTAATTTAAGGATTTCAACAAACTAAGGGGATTGGAGGAATTCAGAATATTCGAGGACTAAAGAGAATACAAGGAATTAAGAGAATCGAAGGAATTTAGAGTATTAAAGGAATTCAGAGAATTTAAAAAATTAAGAAAATAGAATTTGGAGAATTCGTAGAATTTGGGCAATACCTAGGATTTGAGGAATTCATGGGTCGTTCAGGTCTTTTAATCATGATATTCATAGAATTTAAGAAGTTCGGAAAGCTATAGTAATTTAATCATTATGAGGAATCCATACAATTCGAGATATAAACAAATTCTGCGACTTCCAGGATTTCTGAGATTTCAACAGATCTAGAAAATTTAAGTAATTATAAGAATTCTAGGGTTTAAAACCAATCTGTTAGATCTCAGGATTCTTAATTATTTCTACTCATGTAATTCTACTAATGTTCGGAATTCTCTGAATTCCTTCAAATATCCTGATTATTAACCTAATTATTAAACTTATTTCTCTTCATGTTTTAAAGTCAATAAATTTCCTAGAATTCCTTGCTCTCAATGAATGCCTTGAATTTATTGAATTCCTGGAATTCTCTGAATTCCTTGACTTTTCTAAGGTTCTTGAATACTATAAATTTCTTGGATTCTCTAAGTTCTTCAAGAACTCGTTATTCTTTCAATTCCTTAAATTCCTTCAATTCCCTAAATTTCTTTAATTCCCTGAATTTTTTTAATTTTTAAAATTTCTTTAATTCTCCAAATTGCTTTAATTGTCTGAATTTATTGAATTGTCTGAATTCCTGGAATTCTCTATGTACTTAGAAATCTCGGAATTATTTAAATTCTCTTAATTCCATGAATTCTCTTAATTCATTGAATTCTCTAAAGTCCTTGAATTCTATAAATAAATTGAATTATCTGAACTCATGGAATTCTCCCCATTCTGTAAATTACATGGATTCTTTAAATACCTTAAATTCTCTGAATTCCTCGAATTCAGAATGCTCTTTCTTTCATCAGGAATTAATAATTTTAACTATTAAAAATTGATTATACATATATATAAAGGATGCTCCTCGTGCACAATCTTACTCAAGGACATTGATGTAAAATACTAAAGTAAAATTGTTCATTGACGCTTTACACATTATTGAAGTCTTTTAGGATCTCAAGGTATAATAATACACATACATGTTTTTACATCAAACAAAAATTATTGGAGTTCCTCAAGGTGAAATAATTATATATGTGCGACAGATAAACTTCTATTAAATAAACAATGTGATACATATAAAGAATTTTTACTTTATCAAGCACGAAAATTGGGCTATGCTCTGGAAGTCATAAAACAAAAATTTATCAGATCAGTATATACGCGAAGCATTAGAATATTCATTACTTAAGCTGCTCTTAATAATCTGCGTTATTAAATTTGACCTAGGTTTTGAAAAATGAAGATCCTTTATATTGCGATATTAAACCTGCACGTTTTTCCTAATGTCATTGGTATGTAAATAATTCATTCATTTAATTTCTTCAACAGTTTTACATATTTTGCGACATCTATTATACGTTAAAGAATGGAAAGTACTATGTAAAGTCTATGGTAATAAACAATTATTATTATTGATATATTTTCTTTATGCTTAAGTATAATAATTAAACAGATTTTAGAAACTTGCTGATTATCATCAGTCTTTTATTGGTTTTTCAATGAAACTATTCTACATCAGAAAATTCAATTTTAATCGCTTTTTGCCAAATTTTCCAGGTCCGATGCCGAGATATATCTGCCAACATAATTAATTTTGATTTTGATTTGATTTCGGTGTATGGAAAAAAAATATTAAGTGTTTATTAAGTTTTTTACTTGTAAGTTTCACAATACCATTCTATCATTATGTAAATATAGTCGAAAATGTTAAGCAAATACGTACTTTTACTGAAACTTTCGTAATTATGGGTTTATAATTATGTTAAATACAAAACTCAGGTATCGTTCAAAATGTTGGCATTTAAGTTTAACGTACATTTAAAAAAAATAATTTCATTTTTTTTCCTGTCGGACATTCCCTACCGCGAATCATTGACAGGCTTTATCCGACTTCTACGAAATAAATTGGAACAATTGAATTACGTTCTTACTATTTTTAATACGTTTTTAAGATTTTAAATTCAGAAATATTTTTCTTTTTCTTTACAGAGAAAGCATCAAGTATGCCGCCTAAAGAAAGGAACTTTCTAAAAAAATTTGGAATCACAAACAAACCTTCAAATCATCAGGGTAAACCTCGTACAAATAGAAATTGATGTCAGAAGTATTAAGTAATAAAAAAGGAATTCAAGGAATTGCATCAATTTCTTAGATTCCGTGAATTCGTTGAATTCTGTGCATTCCACGAATTCTTTGGATTCCATTGATATTATTAATTATGCTAATTCCTTGAATTCTGTGAATTCTCCCACTGGGAGTCGAACCGAAGAAGTTTCAATTGCCGTTCGAGATAAAATGGCATAATCGAATTAAGTTTTTACTATTGTGAATACACTTTTGAAATTTTAAACTTATAAATATTTTTTGTCTTTTCACAGAGCTATCACCAGATTTGCCGCTTAAAGAAAGAGACTTTCTGGCAAACATTGGTACGACAAGTGAACCTAAGAAACATCCAGGTAATCCTCCCTGCTTTACATATCGGTTAGAAAACATAACAAAGCGGGGCGAAGTCGGTTGAAAAGCAATTTGGTTTTTAAATTTCTGAAACATACCCGAATCCCAAGCGATTCTTATCCGGGAAATAAAAACAGACAATTTTGTGAAAATATTATAACCAATTTTTAACTGATTCCTAACCAATTCCTACACGGCACTAAGCACGGGAAACTTTCCAACCGGTCCTAACCGACATCTATTCGACAGATCATAACCTGAAATTGAATATGGGCAAATACTGAAATTATTTTCCAACCGGTTTCTACGCGATTACTACACGGCACTCGACAAAGGACCAATTTTTAAAGCCTCTTTCCCTTTTGAAGCACGCCGTCCCATAAGATATTTCTGTACCATAAACATAGAATCCTCTATACTTGATCAGGCGCCCCTGAATGATTGCTCTCCGGCAGATTGAACCTTGATACAAAAATTATATATACATTATTTATGAAACCTCTAAATTTTAAAAATTCCCTACAATCACGGGAATACTTATAGATCTTATAAAATCTCTCACATCTTCTCAAATTGAAAGCTATAGAAATCCATTAAAATAAAATTGAACTTATTCTCTAGAAATTCGTTTTTCTTTATTCATCCAGAATTCCGGTGCATGTCTGTATAAAAGTACAATACATAGGAATACATAGGAATGCATATTGCTCGGGACTCGCACTACTACAGCTTCAAGCGCTCTCCCCGAAAAAATAGTTTTGTGTCGTTAGCCCGATTCTCTCGTTCCACATCACATATACCAACATTCTTTCAAAAAATGATAAGAATTCAAAGATGTGAGCCTGTGTTTATTCTTCCAGTGTCAAGTTCAGAGTTTGAGTGTTTACCGAATCGTGACCCTATTCATGACCTTATACGTGGCAGGCCTTCTTCTTCGTCTTCTGTTCGGCATCAGTCACCTGAGAGATATCTTCCTCCAGCTGAGCCTGCTGTTCGTGCTAGGTCCAGGTCTCCTCTTGAAAGGTCCAGGTCCCCTCATGCCAGGTCCAGGTCTCCTCTTTCCAGGCGCATGGTTCTACCTACCAGGATTGCTTCTATCGATGGAATTGAATATGAACTTGACCAACTTGAACTCATTCGGCTTACTTCCAAACTGAATCCGCGCCGACAGTTTGAACTTCGAAGATACAATTTTATTGATACTAGCTTAAATAGATTACATGTAGGATATAAGAACCTTGAGCCCATTTCTATGCAAGAACGAATTGTATTATCAACATTCGATGGTGACGTCTTTGCAATATTAGGCAGTAGTAATGTTCTTGTTGGATTATATATTAACCGCGCTCGAAAAAGAATAAAAATAAACATGAGAAGCCACACGGTTACCCCACTGACCCGAGAAGAAATTACTGAAATTCCAGTAGGTGAAAGCCGTTATATCACATGGAGTTATAGAGTTGAGCGTATCAGTCAAAATCCTCCACAGACCACATAGAATTAAAACAAAATGTGAATCTAAAAGCTAACAGTGTAGAAATTATAATAAAAAAGTTATGTCCCAGACTTTATCTTTCGGTGGCAAATAAAATCAGTTGTTTTCATTCTCTTATAAAAATATTTTCGGAGCAAAATTATAATTGGTTTATATTGACTGAATTGTAATAATTTTCCTATAACTTAGACCAACCGAAAGTACATGAGACAATATAAAAACCTCATATTTAAATAAAGGCACTATACAAAGGTAATTATTTTTACAGAAAAATATCACGAACTCAGTTAATTAGCATCATGGAAAAGTTCTTTATGGTTTAAGTAAAAAAAACCACAAATTACTTCGATTTTTAAAAAACGTGTATATGTAATATTAATATTATTTCATCTTGACCTACGAAAATCTTCGTTTAACTAAATAACATTTCGCCTTTAATTTCACTGTGTTTAATTTTTTACATTCCAAATTTTTTTAATAATATTACACAAAATTTAGAAAATACTGCCTAATCAATATTGAGAAAAGATCCCAAACCTCATGTAATTTCAAAAGTGTCATACCATAAGAAATGAATTCTCAATAAGAAATTGAATACTTTATACTTTAGTTTTTGTTAAAAAAAAATAATTTTGGCAATAAACACTGTGGTTGTAATGAGTTCAGTTGCCAATTGCAAATGTAAAAAGTGGCGGACTGTAAGCTAAAAGCAAAATTTTGTCACCAAAGAACAA
>JAAAKG020100690.1:0-39361 GCA_010014905.2 Druon quercuslanigerum | reverse complement strand
TTTTGTCTGAAATTTAACTATTTTCTTGTGAATTAATTTTATTTAGTTGAAGATTAATTTTTGTATTAAAAATTTTAATTTAATTAGTTAAAACTTTGACTATTTTGTTAAAAATTTAATTATTTTGTTGAAAATTTGTTTTTAGTCGGTTGAAAATTAATTTTTAACTACAAGTTTACTATTCCATTTTTCGTTAAGAAAAAATGTTGAAAAATCATGTATTTTGTTGAAACTTAATCGCTTAATTAAACTTAATTTTAATTAAAAGTAAATGCTTAACAAATGGACTATTTTGTTAAAAATTCATTCATTTGGTTGAAAATGGAATTATTTTGTTGAAATTTTTTTTTGTAGAAAATTTATTTTGTTGTAAATTTGTCTTAAATAGGATGAAAAATAATTTTTCATTTAAAAATGTAACAATTCCATTTATGGTTTAAAATTTATCTTTTTAATTTTAAATTCATACATTCGGTTGAAATTCAATGTTAGCGGTTAACAATTTAACGATTTTGTTGCAAATTCATGTATATTATGTTGAAAGTTTGTTTTATTATAATAAATAAATGTATGTTTTTTTCTTAACATTTTGTAATTATGGGTATAGGTAAATATATTTTTTTAAGTTAGGTTTTATTTTAAAAGATAAATTTTAAGTTTGGAAGATTTCAAAATATTTTAGAGTTTACTCTGGAAAATTTTAAAACAATGATTTTTCATTTGCAGGAAAAGTTTTCAGATAAAAATTTTGCTTAAGATTTCAGAAAAAATTAACATTGATTCTTTAATAAACAAAATTAATTTACAGAAAATATTTAAATACAAATTTTAAATATTTGAAAAGATCTTTTAAATTTTCGGAAATAATTGTAGAATCGTTTATCGCTAATCGCTTAATTAAAATTAATCTTAATTTAAATTAAACGGTTGAAAATTGGACTATTTTGTTGAAAACTCATTTCTTTGGTTACAAATTTAACTATTTTGTAGAAAATTTATTTTGTTGTAAATTCATATTTTCGGTTCGAGAATTTAACTGTTTTAGGATGGCCGCAGGACCGGGAATAATTTTGAGATCAGGAGAAATCGGGAAATGACAGTAAATTAATTTTCTTGTCAGGAATCTTACAAATATTTACAAAAAAATCTGTACAAGTTTAATTTCAACCCTTTTTTTTTAAAGAATTGGTTCAATTTTTATACTTTTCAATTATGACATCATTCAGTACCTTTTTAATTTTAAAGAATATTAAATTGCAATTTTTAAGACATAAAAAGCTTAAAAATTAGAAGCGTTTAATCGAGGATTAAAATTTTTTCTCAAAAATTGATCTTTGGTTTAATTCAACTGTTTTTTGGCTTCAAGTTAAAATCTTTTTTGTGGTTTTGTAGAACAACTATGATAAAAATTCATTCTTTTGGTTGCTGATTCATCATTTCAATTCAAAAAACTCTTTTTTGTCTTAGAATTTAACTATTTTCTTGTAAATTAATTTTATTTAGTTGAAAATTTAATTCTTTATTAAAAAATTTTAATTTAATTGGTTAAAATTTTGACTATTTCGTTAAAAATTTAATTATTTTGTTGAAAATTCGTTTTTAGTTGGTTGAAAATTAATTTTTTAACTACAAGTTTACTATTCCATTTTTGGTTAAGAAAAAAAGTTGAAAAATCATGTATTTTGTTGAAACCTAATCGCTTAATTAAACTTAATCGTAATTAAAATTAAATGTTTAAAAATTGGACTATATTGTTGAAAACTCATTTCTTTGGTTAAAAATTTAATTATTTTGTTGAAAATTCTTTTTTTTTTTGAGATAATTTATTTTGTTGTAAATTCGTCTTAAATAGTATGAAAATTAATTTTTCATTTAAAAATGTCACAATTCCTTTTCTGGTTGAAAATTTATCTTTTTAATTGTAAATTCATACATTTGGTTGAAATTCAATTTAACGGTTAACAATTTAACGATTTTGTTGAAAATACATGTTTATTTTGTTGAAAGTTTGTCTATTTTGCTAGGAAATTAATCTTCTTTGTTGAAAATTTATTTTTTTAAGATTCCTCATTTTATTAGAAAATTCATTTTTTATTGGTTGAAAAATAAATTTGATTATTTAAACTTTTAAAATGAAAGTTTAAAATTTTTGTAATTCAAATCCTCAATAAATTACTCGTATAAAATGGAAGCTCTTAACATTATGAAAATTTAAAAAATAATTGTCGTTAAACCACAAAACTTTAATTTTGAAATCTTTATGAATTGAATAGCCGACAGATTTTTGTATAAAAAATATAAATCCTTTTTATCATTTTCAATTATCTAAATTAAAGAATGAATAAATAAATGTCTAAATGTTGAAAATGATATCATTTTGAAGCAATTCTAAGGTAGAAACATTAAAAATTGAGCAGTTTCAAATTTGGTGTAAAACTAAACACTTTTTAATTAAGAAATTAGAGTATTTTTATTTTAAGCAGTTTGAAATTAATAATTGTTCAGTTGTTACTTAACGTCAAAATTTAAAAATTTAAACTTAACGATTCAAGGGTTTCTATTCGAAACAATTTAGTTTGCAATTATTATGTATATTTTATTTATAATTTCTTATTTTAATCAAACGTTCAAATATTTCTAAATATTCAAAAAGTATATTTTTTTTTTAAGTTTTAACAAAACTTCAAATTACGTGGGTTAAAAATGGAGTATTTTGGACTGAAGCAATATTTAATCATTTGATTTAAAATTTAATAAAAATGTTTACTTATAAATCAATTAGTTTAAAATTATTTTTAAATGGAAATTAGTTTATGAAGTTTCAATCGGGCGGTTACTTTTGTTTAACTATAAAGGCAACAATTCAATTTTCAACTTTCAAATTTGTAAGTTGTTTGTTTTTGAATAAATTCATAATCGTCTTGTTAAATGAATTTCCCAGTTACTTCCGTGTTTATCGGCCACCCTGGTTTACAATCATTAATTTTAGGATAAAAAATTTAAAATTTAAAAAGGTCAAAAAATACATTTTTCCTATCAATTATTTCGATACTTTTATAAGCATCAAAATATTAATTTGGTTTGACAAATGTTTAATTTGAATTTTTTTCTTTAAATTTCACCTTTTAATCATGTTAGTATTTATTTGAGTAATTTTTATACTTTTTTCAATCAACGCATATAAAGGGGAAGTGTTGACGATAAAAAAATTAATTTAATAATACAATTAATTTTTTTATGAGTACACTACGAAAAAGGTCTAAATAAAAAATTCTTTTGCTTAATTTAAAGTTCAATTTTCGTGGTGTTTCTACGAAAGGGTACTGCTTTTTCCTTTGATTCTGCTTTCTAGGTAAAATTATAAAATTTGTAATTATTTTAATTATAATTTAGCTATAAAGGATTTTAATTGAAAAGCATACAATTTTTCACAATTAAAATTTGAATTGACAAAATTTTGACTGTTGACATCCAATATTTTTAAGTATTATAGTTTTTTCAGTTAGGATGCATATTATTTTTATGGCTTCAACAATAATTTTTCCAACTGATAAAACATTATAATTTTGTTTTTCCAAAAACTTGAAATTTTTAACAAAATATAACTAAACATTTCCGTTAAAATTTCTGTTACAATTTAAAGCATCTATAGTCCAAACGAAACTATTACAAATTTTTAAAATTATAAAGCAGAAAATACCAAAATTTACTATTTTTCTTAGAGGACTTGAAAAAACTTTTAATACCACAAATTCATAACTAAAAATATAAAAGCTTGAATATGAAAAGCTTAATTCCTGAATTTTAAATGTGCGTGAATGTAACATTCTCTAATTTACCAAGTTTCACTGGAACTATTTTTTTAACTTTTTTAATTTAAAGTTGTTTTCAATTATTAGGGTTTTTAATTGTAAATTGTTTGATTTCTGAACAATTCTCGTAAAGAAGTGTCTTTAATGTTTAAATTTTTAACCATGATTTTGACTGTTCTGAATTTGTACTTGGTCAAGTATTAAATTACTTTTTTTTTAAATTATGCAATTTTTAATTATATAAATTAGAACAACATTTTGTTGGTGTTTGGTAGCATAAGTATTAAAGCTCTTACTTTGTCAAATTATAAAACTTTTAATTATTTACATTAGGACCAAATTTTTTTATTTTTGTCAACATAACATTAGTCCAATTTGAACCTATTTTATTTTAGAAAGATTGATCTTTTTTAATTGAAAATTGTTAAATGTTGAACAATTTAAATTTAATACTTCGCGCAGGTATAGTTTTGGCAGATCAGTTTACCAGTCTAAATATTAAAGGATTTTTTTGAATTCCTTTAATTTGTTTGTTTGCAGGAGTTACAAAGGCAGTTGATTTATGCGCTGCTCCAGGAAGTTGGAGTCAAGTTCTAACCAAAAAATTAAAGTAAGTTTGCTTTTAATTTGTTTTTAATTAAGAAAATGATATTAGAAGATTCTGTCATTACTGTATTTAAATTTTGAAGTTTATATAACGATTATTTTTACTTACGGAAAATTGGAATTTCCCTTCATTTTTAAATATCAGGTTTCGGTCCATTTAAATCATAAAAAATTGGCATATTTATTAATTAATATTTAAATATTCAATCGTATCTAGTAAAATTGGTGAAACAAAATTCTCGAAACATTTTGATTCTAAAAATTTATTTCTAACAGAGAAAATTTAAATTGCAAGTAATCGTTTAATTATAATTGAAAAAAATCTTTTTTTTAATTTTTGACAAAATGTTTTGAAAGTTGCAAAAGAATTATATTCATAAAACCTTGACCATATTAATTGAGGTTGTATCTTTTAATAAAGATTACGAATTTTCTAAACATCATTGATAAAAGAGAAAATTTTAATTATAAATGTTTATTTAATGTTCGGAAATTACTATCTTCTTAACATTTTGTAATTATAGGTACAGGTAAAATTATTTTTTAATTTAGGTTTTATTTTAAAAGATAAGTTTTAAGTTTTGAAGATTTCAAAATATTTTAGAAATTAATCTGGAAAATTGTAAAACAATGATTTTAACTTTTGCAGGAAAGGTTTTAAGATAAAAATTTTTCTTAAGATTTTAGGAAAAATTAACATTGATTCTTTATTTAAAAAAAATTAATTTACAGAAAATATTTAAATACAAATTTTAAACATTTGAAATGATCCCTTAAATTTTCGGAAATAAATGTAGAATATTGTAAAGCATTATTTTTCAATATTGCAGAAATAAGTAATGTTAAACTTAAGATTTTCATAAAGTTTGAAACATAATGTAGCTTTTTGATTTAAACTATTTATTTAAAAAACATATATATCTAAAAAGATATCAAAACATTCCTAAAGATTTCGAAAATTGTAAAAAAATAATTTTTATCATTTTAATAGAATTTTTCTTATTTTTACAGAATGTCTCAAAAAATTTCAGAAATAATTAAATATTTGAAAACATGAAAAAACTGAAAAAATGTAATTTTTTTAAGATTAAAAATGAATTTTTAAACTTTTCCAACGGTTTTGAAAGATTCTCTGATAATAAAAAAATTGTCTTAAGATTCATGGGAATATTTTAAGTTATTCTTTATTTTTTAAAATTAATTTTAAGAGGATATTTAAAAAGACGTTAGAACATGACAAATAAGTGTCTAAATTGTAAAAAAAAAAACAAATACGGAATTGACGCAGTCTTTAAGAGATAAAAATATATTTTAAAACTGAAAAATTTCCGAAAATTTATAAAAGGTATATATTTTTTTTGCAATCGGAAAATCGTCCTAAGTATCTTTTAAATTGACGCAGATTTTTTCTACAATTTTGTAAAGGCCTGTAAAATAAACATTTTCTAAGAAATTTTCTATATACTTTTTTATCTTAACTGAAATACTGAAAAATATTTTTGAATTTTCTCGAGATGCATAGGCAAATTATATTTATGTAACTTTTTTGGTTGAAAATTCAACAATTTTGATGAAAATTTATCATTCTGGTTATCAAACTCGTTTATTTTAGTAGAAATTTTATCTTTTTTTATTAAAAATATAAATATTTAAAAAAAAATAAAAATCTTTGTTTGGTCGAGGATTTAACTATTTTGTTAAAAAATCGTTTTTTGGTTGAATTCAACTCTTTTTTATTTAAAATTAAGATCTTTTTTAGTTTCAATATCAAATATTAAATTTTTCGTTGAGAATTCATCTTTTTTGGTTGAAAATTTTACTACTTGGTTAAAATTTAAACTATTTTGTTAAAAATTAAGTTGTTTGATTAAAGATTTATAATTTGATTTGAAAATTATTTTTTTTAGAAGAAACTTAATCGCTTTGGTAGAAAATTCATGTATTTGGTTTAAATTAAACTTTTTTATTGAAAATTAATATTTAAGCGGTGAAAAGGTATTATGTTTTTTAGAAAATTTGTTTCTTTTGTGAAATATTGGATTGGATTTTTTTGTTTAAAAATTGAACTGTTTGGTTGAAGTTGAACTTTTTTGATGAAATTTTGATTTGTCCATCTGAAATTCTCAAATTTTGTTGGAATTTTCTCAAGAATCTTGGATAGTTATATTTATAAATCCTTTAAAAAATTAAAGAAATAAACTTCCTTAATGATTTTCTGAAAATTTCATAGGGTTCCTTATAATTTAATGTCCATTTTTTGAATTCATTATAAAGTATTATTATTTTTATTGAAGAAAATTTATGGTATGTTATAATTTGGTAGATTACCTTGGAAGTCCTTTCAGATTTTAAGGCATAGTTGTTATCATCATTTCCATTATCATCTAGTTTTTTATTTCTATTCTTTTTCCGTTTTTTAGATTTTGATGCTTCTTCTACCTGTTTTAACCTGGAATAACAAAATCAGTAAATGAAATTTTCTCGCATCAAATTAAAATTGCCTAATTCGTTAAAATAAATAACCTTTTTTTTAAACATTTTAATTTCTTAAATTACTCATTTAAAAAAAGTCTAAATAAATTCGTTTTTTATTCAATGATTCTATGAGATATTACTTATTAATTCGAAGAAAAATCTTTTTGAAATTCAGGGTGTCTACCCTATCTGGAATACCTGCAATTTTCAGGGAATTTATATATACCCGGAAAAACCTGAAAATGATAGGGAATTTTTTGTTTAGTTAGTGAATTTTTCCAGGAAGATTCGTCATTTTAGTTGAAAATTTATTATTTTGGTTGAAAATTGATCTTTTTCAGTTAATAATTTAACTGTTTGTTTGAAAATGTCTCTTTTTAATTGAAAATTCATGTATTTTGGTGAGCATTTGTCTTTTTTGGCAAAAAGTAACCTTATTGGTTAAAAACTATTTTTTTGGCTTGAAAATTCAATAATTAAAGTAAAAATTTCACTATTTGAGTTAAAATTTAATCTTTTTTTGTTTAAAATTAAACTATTCTCGTTGAAAATGTATCAGTTTCGCTGAAAATTAATTTTTGTTTTAAATGAAGATTGAACTATCCTTTTTTGTTGAATATTGATCTTTTTCAGCTAAATATTCAACTATTTGGTCGTAATTTTTCTTTTTTTTTTGTTGAAAATTCCTCTTTTTTATAGAAGTTAATCTTCTTTCTTTAGAAATTATACATTTTGTGTAAAATTAAACTGTTGCACTTTAAGGTCCATAGTTTTAGATTGAAATTTATCAGTTTGTTTGAAAATTGATCTTTTTATCTGAAAATTTAAATATTTGGCTGAGTTGTTTTTAGTTGGAAATTCATGTATTTTGTTGAAAATTCATCTTTCTTGGTAGAAATTAATTTTCTTTGTTAAAAATTCATCTTTGTGCTTGAAACTTCAACTATTCCATTTAAAGATTCATCATTTCAGTTGAAAATAAATAATTTTTGTTTTAAATTAAACTATTGCACTTTAAGTTTCATAATTTTGAATTAAAATTTATCAGTTTGTTAAAAAGTTGATTTTTTTAACTGAAAATGTAAGTATTCCATGTTTGGTTGAAGATTGATCTTTTTTATTTCAAAATTTAACTATTTGGTTCAAAATTCAAGTATTTTGTTTTTAAAGATCGTCTTTTTTGACAGAGAATTAATCTTCTTGATTAAAAATTCATATTTTTTGTTGTTTAAAATTAAACTTCTGGTTAAAAAATTTATCAGTTAGGCTGAAAATTAATTTTTTAAACTGCAAATTAAACTATTTGATATTCTGTATTTTGTTTAAAATTGATCTTTTTAGCTAAAAATTCAAATATTTCTTTTTAGTTGGAAATTCATGTATTTTGCTGAAAATTTAACTACTCCAGTTCAAGATTCATCATTTGAGTTGAAAATAAATCTTTTTTGTTTTAAATTAAACAATTGCACTTTAAGGTCAATAATTTTAGATTAAAATTTATCAGTTTGTTTGAAAATTGATTTTTTTTTAACTGAAAATTTAAGTATTCCATGATTGGTTGAAGATTGATTTTTTCTATTTTAAAATTTAACTATTTGGTTCAAAATTCTAATATTTTGTTTTAAAAATTTGTCTTCTTTGGTAGAGAATTATTTTTCTTTTTTAAAAATTTTATCTTTTTGCTTCCAAATTCAACTGTAACGGTAAAAGATTTACCATTTGAGTTGAAAATTCATTTTTTTAAATAAGCTTCTGGTTGAAAATTTATCATTTAGGCTGAAATTTTGTTTTTTTAATTGCAAATTTAACTATTTTATGTTCTATATTTTGCTTAAAATTGATATTTTTAGCTGAAAATTCAAATATTTGGCTGAGTTTTTTTGTAGTTGGAAATTCATTTATTTTGTTGAAAATGCATCTTTCTTGGTAGAAATTATTTTTCTTTGTTGAAAATTCATCTTTCTGCTTAAAAATTTAACTATTCCAGTTAAAGATTCATCATTTAAGTTAAAAAAATCTTTTTTGTTTAAAATTAAACTATTGCACTTTAAGATTCATAATTTAAGATTACAATTGATCAGTTTGTTTGAATATTGATTTTTTTTAAACTGTGAATTTAAGTAGTTCATGTTTGGTTGAAGATTTTTCTTTTTTATTTCAAAGTTTAACTATTTGGTTCAAAATTCAAGCCTTCAAAAGTAATTTTTTTGTTTCTTTAAAATTAAACTTCTAGTTGAAAATTTATCCGTTAGGCTGAAAATTTTTTTTTTTTAAATTGCATATTTAACTATTTTATGTTCTATATTTTGTTTAAATCTTTTTAGCTGAAAATTGAAATATTTGGCTGAGTTTTTTTTTTAGTTGGAAATTCATTTATTTTGTTGAAAATTCAACTTTCTGCTTGAAAATCCAGCTACTCCAGTTAAAGATTCACCATTTGAATTAAAAATAAATTTTTTTGTTTTAAATCAAACTATCGCACTTTAAGGTTCATAATTTTAGATTAAAATTTATCAGTTTGTTTGAAATTATTTTTTTTTAACTGAAACTTTAACTGAAAAGTTTTGTTTGAAAATTCATCTTTTTGTTTGTTGAAAATTCAAATATTCCAGTTAAATATTTATAATTTTATTTAAAGTTTCATCTTTTTGGTTAAAAATAAAAATACTCTGTTGAACTTGAAACAATTTTTTTAATTCATCTATTCCAGTTTAACATTTATAATTTTAGTTGAAAATTCGTAACTTTGGTGAATTTTTGTGTGTGTTAAATTCATTTTTTTAACTGACAATTTAACTCATTTTTTTAGTTTATAATTAATCATTTTTAGCTCAAGATTTAACTATTTAATTGAAAATTGATGTTTTTTAGCTGAAAATTCGTGTATTTGGTTGAAAAATCCTTTTTTTTTTGGTATAAAATTAATCTTTTTGAATAAAAAATCAACGATTTGGTTAAAAATGCATCTATTTTCCTAAAAATGATAGGAATTTTAAACGCCTAAATAAATTTACTATAGTACCCACATTAATGTTACCTAAATATGCAATAAATTTCTATTGCAAGGAAATAAAATGCAAACTTTTATGAGTTATTATTAAAATTCGTGGTGAAATTATTAATTATGTTTTCAGTATTATTTAATTCTTTAATTACTTGATGGTGTTAATATATTAATGAATATCTTATAATATAATTTGTGAAAGCTTTGTAAATTAAAAACTGCAATTCAATCCCTAAAAACTGGAACGATTGTTTTAAAAAACGCTAAATATTTGAGCTGCTCTGTTCTACGAAAAAATATACCTGAAAAAAAACTTGAGATACCTGGAAAAAACCTTGAATTTTCAGGAAATTTTTTTCCAGGATTTGAGTAGACACCCTATGAAATATTATTTAAATTAATTTTTTTTTAAATATTTTAATACTTCTTTCTGTGAAAGATACATTTGATTAATTGAAAGTCTTATTAACTAAATATAATTCGTTCTCATTTAGGATTTTCATCAATCGGTACAGTTTCTGAATGTAATTAAATTTTCTTCCGATTCATATCTTTATGATTCTGAGGTCGTAAACAACGTTTACGATTCATCAACAAAGAGAAGTTTCCAATGTTCCTATCCACTAAGAATCACTTATTTATTCATTCTTCTTTTAAATTATATTGTTTTAAAAATATTAAGAGCAGTATTTCATAAATTAAACGAATAAAATGGAGAAATATTTCGAGAAAGGGAAAATTTGATTTTAGTTTAGAATAGGAAAATGATCCTTACCAAGTGAGACGTAAATTTTCTTTATCCTTAAACCACTGGCAAATTGTAGTTCTTGCAATGCCAAATTTAGATGCCACCTCGGTTGTAGTTAGGCCACTCTCTTTTGCACTTAAAGCTTGTAATTTTACTGCAAGTGGAATAGTATAGTTTTTATTTTTTCTAAATGTCGATGTCATTGTGTACTAAGGTACTTTCAACTGTTCGAAATTTATTAAGAATGTTCTCTTATATTTCACTGATTTGAACTTTTGAACTTTGCAGATGGCTCTGCTCACCAGTTCTTTAAAATAGAAAGTTTTACGAAATTTTAAATGATATTTGCAAAAAAAAGTTATTTGATGTTTTACAAAAAATCAGAAAATAGTAAGTACCTGAGTTTGAAATTAAATTAAATTCTGTGTTAGAACAAAGAATTTGTGAAAAAATCCTAATTCTCACATGGAATAGGAAACTTTATAAAAGAATTACAATTCTGTCTTGGTATAGTGAATTTTCTTAGAGAATTTTAATTCTGAGTTCGGAATTTCAGTAGAGAATTAAAATGTCGACTTTGAGACAGGAAATTTTCTAGAGCTTATAATTCTTATTTGTGACAGGGAATAAATAATAGAAATGCCTTTTTTAATTCACTTAAATATGTATTAAATATGACTTTTGAACAGAAAATTTCGTAAATAATTATAATTTTGACGTTGGGATATCGCAGCAAAGAATTATAATTTTTAGTTTAAGACAGAGAATGTTGTAAAGAATTATAATTTTGTCTTGAAACAGGTGATTTTTTTTAGATGGATCAAGAAATTTTGGAAAATAATTTTATTTCTGATTTACAAGAAGGGAATTTATAAAATAATTCCCTGTTCCAAGCCAAAATTCTTCAAATTTTTTAAATTGCTTGTTCAACATCAGAATTGGTTTGAATTAAAAAAAAATCGAATAAACTTAAGACGGGGAATTTATGGAAATAAATTTTATTCTGTCTTAGAATTACTTTAGGATAGGGAGTTTCGTTTCAAAATTATAATTTGACTTGAAACAGTGAATTATTGACACAGAACGTTCTTCCAAATTTTGAAAAAAGGGAATTAATATAATTCTGTTATGGAACAGAAATTTTGGAATTTAATTTAATTAGGACTTGGTAGAGGCAGTTAAAAAGTAATAATTCTTAGTTTGAATGGGGAATAAATAAATTTAATATAAAAAATTGCAGCTAAGAATTATAATTTTGATTTTGGGATAGGGAATTTTGTAAAAAAAATGATGATTCTAAGATTGGACATGGAATAAATAAATCAAATATAAAAAAAATTCTTGTAAATAATTATGATTTTGATTTTGCAACAGAATTTTTTAAAGAATTACAATTTTGTCTTGAAACAGGTAATTTTTTTAGATGGATCAAGAAATTTTGGAAAATAATTTTACTTCTGATTTACAAGAAGGGAATTTATAAAAACATTCCCTGTTCCAATTCAAAATTCTTCAAATTTTGAAAATTGCTTATTCGAAATCAGAATTTGTTTCAATTAAAAACCTGGAATTTTTTACTTTAATACAAGAGTTATAATTTTAATTTTAGGATTCATTCAGGAAATTTCGTTTAGTATTACAATTTTTACTTTCGGATAGGGAGTTTCTATTATAATTTAAAATTTGACTTGAAAAAGTGAATTTTTGACATAACGTGACCATTTGAAACTTCCCTCTTCCAAATTTTGAAAAAAGGGATTGAACATAAGTCTGTTTTCGAAGAGAAATTTTTTAATTTAATTTATTTGGGACTTGGTAGAGGCAGTTAAAAAATAATAATTCTGAGTTTGGACATGGATTAAATAAATCAAATCTAAAAAATTTTTGTAAAGAATTATAATTTTGATTTTGGAACAGAATGTTGTAAACAATTATAATTTTCTCTTAAAACAGGTGTTTTTTTTTAGATGGCTCAAGAAATTTTTGAAAATAATTTTACTTCTGATTTGCAGAAGGAAATTTATAAAAACATTCCCTGTCCCAATTTAAAATTCTTCAAATTTTTAAAATTGCTTATTCGAAATCAAAATTGGTTTAAATCTAAAAAAAATACAAATAAACTTAAAACGGGAAATTAATGGGAATAAATTTAATTCTGACCTGGAATTTTTTACTTTAACACAAAAATTATAATTTTCATTTTAGGATTCATTGAGGAAATTTCGCTTAGAATTATAACTTTTACTTTAAGATAAGGAGTTTCTTTTAAGAATTATAATTTGACTTGAAATAAGGAATTTTTGACATAAAACCTGACCTTTCCTTGTCCAAATTTTGAAAAAACTGAATTAATATAATTCTGTTTTGGAACAGAAATTTTGGAATTTCACGCCTACCCCGAAAGGGAAACGGCTTAATGGTGTAATAATAATAATAATAATTTAATTAGGACTTGGTAGAGGAAGTTAAAAAATAATAATTTTGATTTTGAATGGGGAATAAATAAATTATGCATAAAAAAATTGCAGGAAAGAATTATAATTTTGATTTAGGGACAGGGAATTTTGTAAAGAATTATAATTTTGCCTTGAAAAAGGTAATTTTTGTCAAAATTCTGCAGATTTTAAAAACCACTTGTGCGAAATCAAAATTGTTTTGAATTTAAAAATTCTTTTTTTCAATTAAACTTAAAACGAGGAATTTGCAGAAATAAAAATAATTCTGTCTTAGAATTTTTCACTTCGGCACGAGAATTATAATTTTCATTTTAGGATTCATTTAGGAAATTTTGATCAAAATTATAATATTTACTTTAGGATAGGGAATTATAATTTAACTTGAAACAGGGAATTTTTGACATAAAACGTGACCATTTGAAACTTCCCTGTTCCTAATTTTAAAAAAAGGAATTCAATATATTTCTGTTTTTGAAGAGAAAATTTAGAATTTAATTTAATTTATATTATTAATAATTTAATTATTTTGGAAAATAATTTTACTTCTGATTTATAAGAAGGAAATTTATAAAAACATTTCCTGTTCCAATTCAAAATTCTTCAAATTTTGAAAATTGCTTGTTCGAAATCAGAATTGGTTTAAATTTTAAAAAATCCAAATAAACTTAAAATGGGGAATTTATGGGAAAAAATTGAAATGTGACTTGGAATTTTTTACTTGAACACAAGAATTATAATTTTCAGTTTAGGATTCATTTAGGCAATTTCCTTAATTGTAATTTGACTTGAAATAAGGAATTTTTGTCATAAAACCTGACAATTTGAAACTTTCCTCGTCCAAATTTTAAAAAATGGGAATTAATATAATTCTGTTTTGGAACAGAAATTTTGGAATTTAATTTAATGGGGACTTGGAAGAGCCAGTTAAAAAATAATAATTCTGAGTTTGAATGTGGAATAAATAAATTAAATATAAAAAATTGCAACAAAGAATTATATTTTTGACTTTCGGACAGGGAATTTGGTAAAAAAATTATAATTCTGAGTTTGGACAGGGATTAACTAAATCAAATATAAAAAAATTGTTGTAAAGAATTATAATTTTGATTTTGGAACAGAATGTTGTAAAGAATTATAATTTTCTCTTGAAAAACGTGTTTTTTTAGATGGATCAAGAAATTTTGGAAAATAATTTTACTTCCGATTTACAAGAAGGGAATTTATAAAAAAAATCCCTGTTCCAATTTAAAATTCTTCAAATTTTGAAAATTGTTTGTTCAAAATCAGAATTGGTTTAAATTTAAAAAAAATACAAATAAACTAAAAACGGGGAATTTATGGGAATAAATTTAATTCTGCCCTGGAAGTTTTTACTTTAAAACAAGAATTATAATTTTCATTTTAGGATTCATTAAGGAAATTTCGTTTAGAATTATAACTTTTACTTTAGGATATGGAGTTTAAAGAATTATAATTTTTGACGCGGAACAGGAAATTTTGGAAAATAATTTTAATTCTGATTTGATTATATTTTGAAAGTTAACTCGTCTAAATTTTGAAAAAAGGCAATTAATATTATTCTGTTTTGGAACAGAAATTTGAGAATTTAATTAAATTCGGACTTTGTAGAGGCAGTTAAAAAATAATAATTTTGATTTTGAATGGGGAATAAATAAATTAAATATAGAAAATTGCAGCAAAGAATTATAATTTTATCTTGAAAAAGGTAATTTTTGACGTGGCATTAGACTTTTTGGAAAATTATTTAATCCTGATTGATAAAATAAGGAAATTTACGAAAACAATTCCTGTTCCAAGTCCCAATTCTTTAGATTTTGAAAATGCCTTGTAGGAAATCAGAATTGGTTCGAATTTAAACATTCTTTTTTTTAAATAAATTTGGAACAGGGAATTTATGAAAATAAATTTTATTCTGTCTTCGAATTTTTCACTTCAGCACGAGAATTATAATTTTAATTTTAGGATTCATTTAGGAAATTTCGTTTAGAATTATAATTTTTTACTTAAGGATAAGGAGTTTCTTTTAAGAATTATAATTTGACTTAAAATAAAGAATTTTTGACCTAAAACCTGATAATTTGAAACTTCCCTCGTCCAAGTTTTGAAAAAAGGGAATTAAGATAATTATGTTTTGGAACAGAAATTTTGGAATTTAATTTAATTGGGACTTCGTAGAGGCAGTTAAAAAATAATAATTCTGAGTTTGAATGGGGAATAAATAAATTAAATGTAAAAAATTGCAGCAAATAATTATAATTTTGTCTTGAAAAGGGTAATTTTTGACGTGGAAATAGACCTTTTGGAAAATAATTTTAATTCTGATTTATAAAAAAAAGGAATTTACAGAAGCATTTCCTGTTCCAATTCAAAATTCTTTAGATTTTCAACATTCCTTGTAGGAAATCGGAATTGGTTCGAATTAAAATCTTTTTTTTTAAATAAATTTGGAACAGGGAGTTATAATTTTTATTTTAGGATTCATTAAGGAAATCTCGTTAGGAATTATAGTTTTTACTTTTGAACTTGATACTCATTTAAAAGAAGGGAATTTAAAAAATCCCTGTTCCAAGTCAGAGTTATTTGCAATTTGTAACTTCCGTCTTCTAAAGTTTGGAAAAGGCCATTAATATAATTCTGATTTGGAACAGGATTTTTGGAATTTAATTTAATTCTGACTTGATAGAGGGAATTAAAAAATATATGTATAATTCTAAGTTTGAATGGACAATAAAAAAATGAACATTTTTTTAAAATTCTGCAAAGAATTATAATTTTGTATTGAAAAAGGCAATTTCTTACATAGAACGAGAAATTTTAGAAAATAATTTCAATTCCGAAGTCAAGATTCGTTAGATTTCAAAAATGTCTTGTTCCAAGTCAGAATTGGTTTGAATTAAAAAATGTTTTTTTTTCTTCTTTGTAAATAAAGATTCACAAGTCTCAAACTTCCAAATCATAGAAAAAGGAAAGGCAATTTTCATAAAAACTTATAATATAGACTTTGTGCAGGAAATTTAAGTAAAAAATTATAATTTAATTTTTTTCTTTTGAACGTAATTTAGACTACGACAGGGAATTTTCGTCAACAATTATTATTTTACTTGAAAAAGATAATTTTTAAAAGGCAGCTGGAATTTTGTAGAATAAATTCTGATTTTTATGAAGGCAATTAAAAAAAAAACCTATTAAAATTCAGAATTATGGTTCTTTTACAAAATTCTCTCTGAATGAAAATTGTAATTCTTATGATCAATAATTTGTTATTCCAGCTCAGAATTCTATTAAAACTATTTCACAAATTTCCCTGCTTAAAAAAAATCTTTTAAAATGTTTAGAAATCTCTTAAAATCTTCAAAAATTATTTGAAATCATTGAAATCTTTCAAATTTACCTGGAAAAATTAACAATTGACCGGGAGAAACCCGAGAAATAAACCGATATTCAAAATTATTTGTCGGATAGATATCTTGTTTATATTTTATACCTTATATTTGATCATTTCATTGATTTTTTTTGACGAAAATTGTCTGCTTTCTTTGCAGTGAGGCGTACAAAGAATTGGCTACTAAAGAAAGCGATGCTGTTCCGCCAAAAATAATCTCAGTTGATCTCCAAGCCATGTCTCCCATCGAAGGTGTCACTCAAATTAAAGGGGACATCACAAATGTATCTGTCGCCGAAGAAATAATATCCCATTTCGGAAACGAAAAAGCTGACTTGGTAGTTTGTGATGGCGCACCTGATGGTGAGTACCTTCTTTTTTTACAGCAGGCCTCGGACTTACTATTGATACTATTTGTAAATAAATAGGGGAGTTTTTAGCTAAAAAAGATTTTTCAGTCAATAAAGAAAAAAAAAGTTATCATAAATTATGAATTTTAGGAACAAAAACATGAGCTTTTGACAAAGCAATTTAATTTTCAACAAATTAGTTCAAATTGCAATCATAAAGATTAATTTTGAATCAAGAATAATAATTTTATACTGAAAAATCTGAATTCTCAAAAACATACATCAATTTTTAACCAAATAGTTGCATTTTAAGCCAAGAGAATTAATTTTCTACCGAGAAGATTACTTTTCTACTAAAAGAGACGAATTTTTATGAAATTACATAAATTATGAATTAAATACTTTGAACAATGGATGTGATATTAGTCCAAATTTTATTTTATTAATTTTTAGTTTATATATTTTCATTTCTATATTTTTTTAACTAAATAGTGGATTTTTTAAACTAAAAAATATCAAATTTTAACGAAAAGTGGAGCACTTAAATTTTAATTGATGAATTTTCAAGACAAAAGGACGAATTTTCTAGAAAACATTAACATTTTTAACACGACAATATGAATTTCCCACAAAAAAGTTTATTTACAACGAATCAGTTGAATTTTCAAGAAAATAATAAAATTGTTAGTTAAAAAAAATTACTTTTTAACAAAACAAGAAAAAGGAGTTTTCAACCAAAAATATGTATCTTCAACGCAAAAGATGAACTTTTAAGAAAGTTGTTAAATTTTTGAACTAAAAAGAATAATTTTCAACAAAAAATTTGATAGTTTATATGTTAACAAAAAAGGGTTTCAATACAAAATTTAAACAAATTGGATTTAAGCAATAAAGACAAGATATCCAAAAAAGTGATTTTAACAACAAAAAATTGATTTCTTACTTATAAAAGAAACATTTTCAAAAAAATACATAAATTTTGAACCAAATAGTTGAATTTTCAAATAAAAAGATTAATCTTCAACAAAAAATACTAATTTTTAACATTTGTTAACTAAATAGGAGAATTTTTAAACCAAAATATAGATTTTTAACAAAAAATAGAGTAGGTAAATTAACAGTGAGGAGAATTAGTTTTCAAGAAAAAAAAAGAATTTCCCACATAAAAGTTTCATTTTGTACCAAATTGTTGAATTTTGAATACAAAAAGACAAATTTTGTACAAAAACGATATTTTTTCTTCCCGAGAATAGGTACATTCAACAAAAAAGTTAATTTCCATAAAATTAGTTGAATTCTCATGAAGATATTTAACTTTTCAGTTAAAAAAATAATTTTTAACAAAACAAAAACAATGACGATTTTTAACAAAAATTATGAATCTCCAACCAAAAAATTCAATTTTAAGACAATAGTTCATATTTCAATCAGGAAGTTAAATGTTCAACCTAAAAACTGAAATTTCGCCGAAAAATGTAATAATATATATTTCAAAAAAAAATATTTTAATGAAAGAAAAATAACAGTGGGACTTCACAAAAAATAAGAATGTTCAAGAAAATACTTTATTTTTAACAAAAAATTCTATTTCTACCAAAAGAGGCAAAATTTGAACAAAATTCCTAAATTTTTAACCAAGGTAATTAATTTTATACCAACACAAGACAAACTTTTAACAATTTACTGTTTTCTTGGATTCCAACATTTTTTACTTTAAAAGTTTAAGTTCTAAACTAAACAAAATCTTTTTAAACCACAAATGAAGTAAATAAATTTTCAATAAGAAAATTTGAGTTTCAATTTTTAAAAATACGAATTTTCTACTTAACAGTTTAATTTTTTTACGAAATTGTTGAGTTTTCAAGCCAAAAAGAGGAATTTTCTATAAAAATATTAAATTTTCAACCCGAGAATATAAATTTTCAATAAAAAGTTAATTTACAACGAACAGCCAATTTGCAATCACTTTAATTTTCAGCAAAATATTTCACATTTCTGTAAAGAATTACTATTCAGTATAAAAAAATGAATTTTCAAAACAAAATTATGAATTTTCAACCGAAAAGTTAACTTTTAAGAAAGTCATTCAACTTTCAACCACAGACTTTAATTTTTAACCCGAAAAGAGTAATTTTTAACGAAAAATGTAACATTTATATTTCAAAACAAAAAAATTTTATTAAAAATAAAACACTGTTGTATTGAAACAAGAAAGACAAATTTTCAACAAGAAACTTGATTTTCAACAAAAAAAATTCATTTTCTATGAAAAAAGCATTTTCACAAAAATACGTACATTTTCTATTAAATTGTTGAACTTTCAAGCCGAATGTACTAATTTTCTACAAAACAGTTAAACTCTCAACCCCAAAATGTAAATCTTCAACAAAGAATTTAATTTCCAATCAAAGCAGGTTAATTTTTAACCAGACAGTTGCTTTTTTGCCCAAAATGGTGAAATTTTTATAGAAAGAGATGAATAGTTACATTTTAAATATAAAAAAAAATGGTTAGTCAAAAAAAATAAAATTCAATTAAAATGTTGAATTTCCAACCGAGAAGTATGCCTCAAAAACAAAATTTATGAATTTCCAACAAAATAATTAAATTTTGAACCAAATAGTTACCCAAAAACAGGTTACCAATGGAATTTAAGTGCAGAAATATAAAAAATAGGGGAAAGAGTGTGAATTCCACGATAAATGAATACGAATCTTGATCATTTATAATCTAAAGAATAACATTTTAAATATTGTCACACTTGACACTATTTTCGATCTCAAAAGTAAATTTCGAGGCCTGAAAATTGCAAAAATATTCAGAAAAAAATTTTCTTTAAGCCTGAATACCTGATTTTAGTCACTGGACTTCATGACATGGATATATTTGTCCAGTCTCAGCTACTTCTAGCTGCTCTGAATATTACGACCCACATCCTTAAACCGATGGGAACATTTGTGGCAAAAATTTTCCGAGCAAACGACGTATCCCTTTTGTATTCGCAACTGAGAATTTTTTTCCCTTCGGTGGTGGTCACAAAACCGCCCAGCTCGCGAAATTCCAGTTTTGAAGCCTTTGTTATATGCAAAAAATATTCACCGCCAGAAGGATACAAACCACACATGATGAATCCACTATTAACGCACGAAAAGATTAATTATGATGATTTGGAAGGAGTTAACAAGTATATTGTCCCCTTTATGGTTTGTGGAGATCTTAATGGACCGGATTCGGACACATCTTACCCCTTAGATGTGAGTATAATTTTTTGTTTATTTATTTGGCTTAATGCTTAATGCCAAATAAATTCAGTTTACAATGCGTAATTCAAAAATCTTTTACTTAAAAAATTCTTTATTTTAGATTTTTATTTTTAAGCGTATATACTTTTTAATTTAAAGAATTTTAAAGTGCAGTCTTGAAAACCTAAAGAAATAAAAATTAAAAGCGTTTGAAGTCGAAATTTTTTTGTAAAAACAGTTTTATTTTATAAACCCTAAATATAAATAAATAGATAATTAATTCTTGAAATGTATGTAGAAACTAAAAAATAATTGGTTTGATAAAACGATTCTAAATCCGTTCAAAGTTTAAGAATTTCCAGATTGTAACTAGTTCAATTCGAAAGTCTTAGTCATTAAAAAAATGTAAAGGTGCGATTAAAACTTTATTTATGAACTATTTTCAACTTAAAAATAACTTAATACTAATATATTCGTAATTAAAGGCTTTTATTAAATAAAAAATATCGTTGCAGTCTAAATTATTCAATTTTTAACCTATTTATTTTGAAATTTTGTAATTACGAAAAAGGATAATTATTTAATATTTAGCAATATTTGACTCTTAATTTAAGACGTGTAAATTGAAGCCAAATATTTAAAGTTTAAGCATTTTAATTTTAATTGTTTGACATAGAAAACTTTGAATTTTTGACATTTCAAGAAGCTTTAAAAATTCTATCATTAAAATTTTTACTGTTCTATTTAAAACATGTTTAATTGGTTAGCGAAATTATTTAAATTTGATGTACAAATAATAATTGAACACTTATTATTTGTAGGAAAAATTTGATTAATTTAAAGAGATATTCTATATTTTAAGAATCTCTTTTGATCCAAAAATTCTACTACTTGGCTGGAAATTTAATTATTTTGTTGAAAAGTCATTTTTTTTTTACTCGAAAATTCAACTGTTTTGTTGAGTATTCTTCGTTTTGAATAGAAAATCCGTTCATTTGGATTGAAAACTCATTTTTTTGTACAGGCCATCTTTTTTAGCTGAAATCTAATTTAAAAAAATTTTAAAGTCTGCTCTTATATTTTTATTTCAGAATTCATCTCTTTTCGTTAAAACAAATCTACTGGTTGGTTGCAAATTTAATTATTTCGTTGAAATTCATTATAAGCATAAATAGCATAAATAGTGCATGAGCTTATATCTAAAAAAGATCAATATTCAACCTAAATTAGAATAGGTAAAATGTAGGCAAAATAGTTGTTTTTCATCAAAAAAATTATTTGTTAAACTAAATTAGAAGATTTAAATTTCTAGTTAAAACTATTAATTTTCAATAACATCAAAAATGGATTCTAAACAAAATATTTCAATTTTAAACCCAAAAGATGAATTTTCTACCAAAAAAGATACAGCTTCAATAAAATATACAATTTTTTAACTAAAAAAGATGAATTTTCAAGCAAAAATGAAATAGTTACAGTTTCAGTTAAAAAATTAATTTTCAACTAAAAAACGAATTTTCAGCCAAAGATATTAATTTTGAATCATAGTGATGTATCTTCGACCAAAATTATAAAGTTTGGATCAAATAGTGGAACTTCCAACGTAAAAGATGACTTTTCTATATAAAAAAAGAATTTTTAACTAAACAATTTTTTCAACCATAGAAATAAATTCTTAACAAAAAATAGAATAGTTAATTTTTCTACATAATAGAACATTTTTTAACGAAATAAATTACATTTCTATCAAAAACGTAAATGTTCAACTAAATGATAAATCTTCAACTGAAAAAATGATTTTTTAATTAAATATATGAAGTTTCAACTAAAAAGATGAATTTTTTACCAAAATTAAAATACTTCAATTTTCACTTTGTAAAATAAGTTTTCAACCAAAAAAGAAAGAAATCTTCAACAAAATAGTTGAATTTTTAACCACGGAAGACGGATTCTCAACCAATAAATGAATTTGCACCTAAAACAGGTAAAATTCTAACGAAAAATTGATTAATTAAATTTCCTGTAAAGAATTAAATTTTTCACCAAAAAGGGAACAGTTGCATTTTTTTAGTTAAAAAAAATTAATTCTAAATACGAAAAAAATCATTTTTAATCAAAAAGATCAATTCTCAACCAAGAAGATGAATTTTCTACCAAAAAAGACGAATTTTTAATAAAGTACATGAATTTTGAACCAAATATTAAAATTTTTAAAGGAATAAGAAGCTGAAATATGCTCCCACAAATTCAGCATTTTCATAAAATACAGTAAATTCAAAGCAAATATTGTAATTGTCAACTTCAGAAGATAAATATTGTATCAGACATTTACGAGTTAAATTTTAAGTTAAAACAATTAATTTTATAATTAAATTTTAAACAAAGAAAGGTTTGTCAACTAAAATGATGAATCATCTACCACATAATTGAATTTTTAACAAAGTAGTTTCACTTCCAGCTAAGTATTTGATTTTTCAACTAAAAATGATAAATATTTAAACAAACAGTTGCGATTTTTAACCATAATAATATCGTTAACATCAACTTTAGTTTTTTTTAATTCCCTAATTCTATCACGTTTTGTGTGTATGTCTTATTTCATTATAGAATATGTTTGTATACATTTTTAACGAAAAGTGGAGCATTTAAATTTTAATTGAGAATTAATTTTCATCAAAAAAAAAGAATTTTCAACAAGACAGTTTAAGTTTGTATCAAACAGTTGTTTTTTTATATCAAATTGATGAATTTTCAAGCAAAAAGGACTGATTAATCTTTGAACAAAAAATACGAATTTTTAACATTGTTAACTAAATAGGTGAATTTTTAAAACAAAAAGATAGATTTTTTAACCAAAAATGGAGTAGGTAAGTTAACAGTGAGGAGAATTAGTTTTCAAGAAAAAAAAAACGGATTTCCGACATAAAAGTTTAATTTTGTACCAAATTGTGGAATTTTGAATTCAAAAAGACAAATTTTGTATTTGCAAATTTGCATCAAATTTGAATTTTCAAAAAAATATTTAAGATTTTAGTGGAAAAAATAATGTTTAATAAAACAAAAACAATAACGGTTTTGAACAAAAATTATGTATCTCCAACCAAAAAATTTAATTTTAAGGAAATAGTTCAAGTTTCAACCAGGAAGTTAAATTTTTAACCTAAAAACTGAAATTTCAACGAAAAATGTAATAAAATATATTTCAAAAAACTATATTTTGATCAAAGTAAAATAACAGTTCGATTTAACAAAAAATACTAATTTCAAGAAAATACTTTATTTTTAACAAGAAAATTCATTTTCTACCATAAGAGACAAAATTTGAACAAAATTCTTGAATTTTCAATCAAAATCATTACTTTTATACCAAAAAAAGACAAATTTTTCACAATTTACTATTTTTTTCGGATTTCAACATTTTTTAATAGTTTAATATTTAAAAGTTATAATATAATTTAATAGTTGTTAATAGTTTAAGTTCAAAATTTAAAAACAATCATTTTTAAACCACAAATGAAATACATACAGTTTCATTAAGAAAATTTAATTTTCAATTTTAAAATAATAGGAATTTTCTAGTTATCAGTTTAATTTTTTTACGAAATTGTTGAGTTTTCAAGCCAAAAATACGAATTATATATAAAAGAGTTACATTTTGATTTCCTGCTTAAAAAAGAGACATTTTCACTTTTTGGTTGAAATTCCCTGACTTTCTGGAATTGCCTGATCTGTAGATGCTGCGTAATTTAAAAAAGTATATTTCTATTTCACTCTAAAATATGTTTCTTATTATATATGAGGAAAATTAATTTTCAAGAAAAAAAGAATGTTCAAAAAGACAGTTTAAGTTTGTATTAAACAGTTGTTTTTAATAGCAAATTGATAAATTTTCAAGCCAAAAGGACGAATTGTCTAGAAAGTTTAAAAATTTTTAACACGGCAATATGAATTTACAATAAAAAAGTTCATTTACAACAAATCATTTAAGTTTTCAACAAAATAATTAAATTTCCAGTTAAAAAAGATTACTTTTTAACAAAACAAAAAAAAAAGGAATTTTCAACGCTTTACGGTCAGGTGAATTGAAACTAATTAAGTTGTTTCAATTCTCCTGACCCTAAAGCCAACAATTTACATCAACAATTTTTACAAAATTTATTATTGAGGGTCAATATAATCCCCCAGAGATTATTAATAGTTTAAGTTCTTAATTAAACAAAATAATTTTTAAACCACAAATGAAGTACATAAATTTTCATTTAAAAAATTTGATTTTCAATTTTTAAAACACGAATTTTCTACTTATCAGTTTAATTTTTTACGAAATTGTTGAGTTTTCAAGCCAAAAAGACGAATTTTCTATAAAAGAGTTAGCTCCTTAATTTAAAAAAGTATACTTTTATTTCACTCTACAATATGTTTCTAAAAATATATATAGTAATTACTATAGATATTTGTTTAAACAATAAATGCTTTAAATTCTCTTAAATTCTCTAGAAATGCTCTGTTCGAGCGTAAATGCTGAGCATATTCTTGAGAGGATTTGCTCAACATAAATTCTTGAAAGATTTGAGAACTCTAATTAAGAGTCAGTTTATATTCAGCATTGAATTTAATCCTGATATTCTGTTAATCGTTCTCGAAAATATTAATAGCGATTTTGTTTAAAAAGTCTGCAGGCACATCGTTTGAATATCGTGAGCCAACTCAAAATCCGATTTCTCCACCATATCAAGAAGCAATTGCTCTTCTTGAAAAAACGAGACTTGGGAAAGCAGATGGAAGTGTCGTGAAAATGAATGAAATGTTCTATGCAATAACCGATATGATACTGGAGAAGATAGTTGAGAAAGAAGAAGAGGAAGCTAAAGCGAAAGCTAAAGCTGAAGAAGAGGCAGCTGCTGCAGCAGCAGAAGATGCAGATGAAGCGAATGCTAAACCATCGGTGGAGAGAGTAAAAAGAATGTTGGCTAAAATGCATTTTCCCGTAGACAGGAACAGTGCATTTAGAGATACGGAAGACGAAGCTGATGAAGATGAAACTAAAGTTAAAGAAGGGGAAATTGCTACAACTTCCAAAGGGAAAAGAATAGATGATTCTAAACCATCGGTGGAGATTGAGAAAGTCGAAAAAATTCAAGTGTCCCCAGGAACTAGCAGTGAATTTCAAGCTAAAGATCATGAAGCTAAAGTAGAAAAAATTCAAATGATGGAAGAAACTTGCAGTGAATTTAAAGCTAAAGATGATAAAGTTAAGGAAGATGAAACTAAAGTTACAGAAGAAAAAAGTGCTACAACTTCAGAGGATCAAAGTACAGATGATTCTAAACCATCGGTAGAAAAAGTAAAAAAAATGTTGGAAAAAATGCAGTTCTCGGAAGACAGTGACAGTGTATTTAAAGCTGAGAAATGTAAATGTAGAAAATCCAAAAAAGAAGAAACTGATACCATTTCAGAAGATGCACTTAGAGATGATCCCAGATCATCGATAGAGGGAGAAAGAAAAATGTTGGAAAGGATGAAATCGTGGATACAAAGTAGCGGCATAACCGAAAGTTTACTTTAATTTCTATATATATTTTAATATAATTATATTAATATATTAAAATGTACACTATAGTGTTGTAATATTAATGTAAAGGCCTCGGACTCACTACAATATTCACACTATTTGACAATTTTTTGCTATGATTTTGAAAAAAAGCACACTTAAGGCACTATTTTCTCAAAATTGTCTGCTTATGATACTGTTTCTTTACTTTTCAAATTTGCGGAGAAAATATTTTAATTTGAAAACGAAAATAGTTTAATTTTTAAATACCATTTATATTTATTTTTATTTCATATGAAAAAAAACAGTTGAATTGATCCAAAAAGGAGGAATTTAGAACAAAATCGTTGAATTCTTAACCAAAAGAAATTAATTTTCAACCAAACAGTTACATTAAAAAAAGAAGAACTTTCGACCAAGAAAGATTTTTCAGTCAATAAGAGAAAAAAATTTCATCCGAAATGTTGAATTTTCAATTAAATAGTTAAATTTGTAACCACAAAAAATCAATTTCCGACGTAGAAGAATAATCTTCGACTAAAAAATATGTATTTTATACAAAATAGATACATTTTTAACCAAATAGTTGAATTTTAAACCAAGAAGATTGATTTTTCGATCAGAATTGAAAACACATAATTTTCCGAATATTATTTGATTCGCTGTTAGTTTAGAATTTGTCGTTTCTACATTTTTTCTACTAAATAGTTGAATTTTTAAACTAAAAAATATCAATTTTTAACCAAAAAGAGAGTAGTTAAATTAAAAAGAAATTGATTTACAGTAAGCCTCTTGATTTTTCAACAATAAAGTTAAATTTAAAGTTACAAAATTAATTGTCAACAACAACAAAACAGAATTTTTAACGAAAAATATAATAGATGATACTTCAACAAAAAAATTATTTTATTTAAAGTAAGAAACATTTGTATTTAGTCCACAAAAACGAGTTTTCAACCAAATACTTGAATCCTCAAAAAAAAAAAAAAACAATTTAACTTTTAACTAAACAGTATTATTTTTAACCAGAAAATTTTATTTTATTTAAAAAATATGAAGTTTAAGTAAATCAAGATAAATAAAAATAATGAATGATAAATTTAATTCAAACAAATGTTTAACGTAACAGTTAAATTTTGTACGAAAGTTTTGAATTTCCAAGCCAACAATACGAATTTTCAATAAAAAAGTTAATTTTCAACAAATAGTTTAAATTTTAAGTTAAAAAAATTATTTTTTCACAAAAAAAATAATTTTATTAATAATAGTAATATTTTATATTCCAGCATATAAAGATTTAAATTTATAATAAAACTTTAATGAAAACAGATTATCATAAAACACAATTTTCTACCAAACCAAATAATTAAATTTTCAATATTAAAATAAAATAAATAATTTTTCGAATTTTACTTTATTAACTGTTAGTTTAGATTTTTTCGTTTTGAAATTTTTGAAACTAAATAGTTGAATTTTGAACGGAAAAAGATCAATTTTTAACAAAAAAAAGACTAGTTATGTTAAAAGAAATAATTCAAAAGTTAATTTACAATCAGTCTTTTAAATCTTCAACAATAAAGTGAAATTAAAGTTAATAAATTAATTTTCAACAACAAAAACCCTAATTTTTAGCGAAAAGTGTAATAGACAAGAGATATTTAACAAACAAACAAAAATAATTTAATTTAAAGCTAGAAACTAAAACAGTTTAATTTTCAACTAGACAGTATAAGTTTTAACCAGAAAAATTGAAAGACTATACTTTTGATTTTTTTTTAAGTTGAAGTTTTAATAAGGAAGATAAATAAACTAAACGATAAATTTAAATGAAATAAATACATTTTCAACGAAATAGTTAAATTTTGTACGAAATTGTTGTACTTTTGAGCCGAAAATACGTATTTTTAACAGAAAAGTTAATTTTCAACAAATTAGTTAAATTTTAAGTTAAAAAAATTAGTTTTTATCAAACAAAAAAATTAACAGCAATAGTAATATTTTATATTTAAGCAAATAAGGATTTTAATAAAAAATGAAATCCTCAACTGAACAAGATTATTATAAAACCAATTTTTCACTAAATAATTAAATTTTCAAAATTTATAATAAAATAAATAAATTTTCAATTTTTAGTTGATTAACTGTTAGCTTCGATTTTTTCGTTTTCAATTTTTTAAACTAAATATTTAAATTTTAAACTGAAAGAGATTAATTTTTAACCTAAAATAGAGTAGTAACTTTAAAAAAATATTTAATTTTAATTTACAATCAGTCTCTTGAATTTTCAACAATAAAATTAAATTTAAAGTTAAGAAATCAATTTTCAACTAGAACAAAGATTGATACTTGAAAAAACTTTAATCTTCAACTAAAACAGTTTAATTTTAAACTAAACATTAGCATTTTGAACCGGAAAAATTGATTTTTTATTTAAAAAATTAAGTTGTAACAAATGTATATGCATAAAAAACAAAATAAAAGATAAATTTAATTTAAGCAAATAAATTTTCAACGAAATAATTCAAATAATTAAATTTTATACGATATTGTTGAATATCGCGAATTATGAAACAAAAAAAATTTGAACTGCAAAAGTAATTTTTTATATCTCAATAAATAAAGATTTTAATTTACAATAAAATCCTTAATTAAAACAGATTAGCATAAAAACCAATTTGCCACCAAATAATTAAATTTTCAAAATTAAAAAAAAAATACATAATTTTCCGAATTTTAATTTGATTAATTGTTGGTATAGATTTTTTCTTATTTAAAGGTTTAAAATTTTAAACCTAAAGATCCATTTTTAACCAAATATAAAGTAGTTAAATTACAACATTTATTAAGTTTTTAACAACAACAAAAAACTGAATTTGCAACAAAAAGTGTAATGGATGATCAACAAAAAAATTATTTAATTCAAAGTAAGAAACCTTTGGATTAATTTTAAAGTAAACAGTAGCATTTTTAACCAGAAAATAAAATTTTCCTAAAAAATATGAAGTTTTAACAAAATATATACATTTTCAACCAAAAAGTTAAATTTTATACTGAATTGTTATATTTTTGAGTCTACAAGATGATTTTTCCAGAAAAAAGTTGAATTTTTAACAAAAAAGTTCATTTTCAACCACATAGTTAAGTTTTAAGTTAAAAAATTAATTTTTATTAAAAAAACTGAATTTTCAACGAAAAATGTAATATATGATACTTCAACAAAAAAATGATTTATTTTAAAGTAAGAAAACTTTGGATTAATTTTCAACTAAACAGTAGCATTTTAAGCAGAAAATTTAATTTTCTATAAAAAATATGAAGTTTTAACAAAAGCCGACAATACGATTTTTCCAGAAAAAATTTGAATTTTTCACAAAAAAGTTCATTTTCAACCACATAGTTAAATTTTAAGTTAAAAAATTCATTTTTATGCACAAAAAAAAACGAATTTTTGAAACTAATAATAATATTAGATATTTTAACAAACAAAGATTTTTTATTTAAAATCAAGTCCCCAACTGAAACAGATTAATTTACAAACAAACAGTTGGATTTTTAACAACAAAATGAATTTTCAACCATAAAACCCAATTTTTCATCAAATAATTAAATTTTCAACGAAAGAGATGAATCTAGAAACCAAATGTGGTGAATTTGCAAACAAAATTATAACATCATTAACACTTTCAAAAAATGCATGATTTTTTAATCAAATAGTTCAAATTTGTCTTATGAAAATGCATTAGTATGAAAAACGAATTTTCAGCAAAATACTCAAATTTGCTACCAAAAAATTTGTTATTCTAGAAAGATAAAAAATGCCAATGAAATTGTTGAATTTTTCTGTCAACGAAAGATTAATTTTTAACAGAATAGTTCAATTTTGAACCCGAAATTATGACTTTTAAGTAAAGTTCTTGAATATTCAACAACAAAATTCAATTTTGAAGCAAATAATAAAATTTTATAGCGAATTTTGTTATTAATTCAGTTTGCATTTAAGTGGAAAACTGAGAAAAAGTCGAAAGACTAGGATAAATAAAGGAATTTTTGAAATTTATAGACTAAATAACATTTTAATAAACATTGAAGTTCATTTTTAATACTTTGAAATATTAGGTTACATAACTGAAAATTTTACTTAAAATTTTTTTAAAAATGACACTACTTTTTATCTCTGAAGAGAGCCCGAGGCTTGAATGTATTGTGCTATATTTTGTATATTTAATTTTTAATTGTCTCAAGTTTTCTTATAAATTTTAAAGAATGTGCTCTTTTTGTAAAAGCACAATTTTTAAAGAATTATTGCTGTATGAAAGGAAGAAATTATATGAAATATAAGAATTTGTATAATAAAATTGGTTTAAAAGAGATTTATCTGTTAATTTTCAAGATGCACCAGTTCTATTTTAATTTATTTAATTTGAGTGATTCTTTTTTCAGCTGGTGAGTTTTTATTATTTAAGTTTCAAAACTGTTCATTTCTGATGCTTGTAATTGAAAAATCTGCATTTTTGAATAAATTTAGTTACGTTTAAAATTTTTCAAAAAAGTGAGATTTTAAATTTATTGCAATTGTCAATTCAAATTTTTTGTGCTTATTCTTCTCCATTAAAATAAAATAAAATATAATTTAAAAGTTATCAATTTTAAATACAATCCGTATAATTATATTCAGATCACTTTAAAATTGTTCAATTTCAAATCCCATACAATTTTTGAATTTAAACTTTTTATTTGAAATAGTTATATTTTATTCACTTCCATATTTCTTACATTTTATAATTAAAGTTTCTACAAAATTAAATGTCTTATTTTTAATCTTGTATTTGGATTTTCCAGAATAGTAAAAATTTTAAATTGGTCAAATTCAAATTTAAAAAAAATCCATTTCAGAATTAATGTAGAAACTTAAATAATACTTTCAAAATTTGTGACTGTTGACTGCTTCAACCAAAAAACTATTAAATTTTAATTCCTTACATTTTGAAATAATCGTTTAGAAATATAAAAATTTTAACATCACAATGCAAGATTTTAGGGTATTTTTAAAAATTCCTAGGAACTTTGAGGAGCTTTTAAAATCTTCAAGGAATTAAAAAAGATTTTAATACATTTTGAAGGTTTTGAAAAATTTAAGAGTATTAAAAAAAATTCTGCAAAATATTCAGACGGATTTGAAAGATTTTAGGGTATTATAAATAATTCCAATGCATTTTTAAGAGCTTTTAAAATCTTCAAGGAATTAAAAAAGATTTTAATACATTTCGAAGTTTTTAAAAAATTTAAGCGTATTTAAAAAAATTCTGCAAAATATTCAGACGAATTTGAAAGATTTTAGGGTATTATAAAAAATTCCAATGCATTTTTAAGAGCTTTAAAAAGCTTCAAAGAATTAAATAAGATTTTAAGAGATTTCGAAGGATTTGGTAAATTTAAGAGTATTTTCAATAATTCTAAAGAATTTTCTAGAACTTTAAACAATTTTCATGGGATTTCAAAAGATTTTAAATTATTTGAAAGATTTTAGGGTATTTTCAAAGATTCCAAAGAATTTTTAAGAGCGTGACAAAATTTCAAGGGTTTCCGAAAGATTTCAAAGGATTTGAAATATTTAAATATATTTTAAAAGATTCCAAGGTATTTTTAATAGACAATAATTTGATTGTCTTCCAAAAATTAAAAAAAACTTAGGGTATGTTTAAACTTTAAAAAATATCCAAGAAATTTCCAAGAGCTTTTAAATGTGTCAAGAAATTTCTAAAGATTCTAACGGATTTGAAAGATTTTAGGGTAGGTTTAAAAATTCTAAGAAATTTAAATAATTGTAAAAAATTTGGAATATTAAAGAAAAAATTTCAAAGGAATTTTCAAGAGCTTTACAAAGTTTTAAGGTATTTCAAAGGATTTTAAATGTTTTAGTTTTTTTTTTAATTCTAAGGAATTTCTATGAGCTTTAAAAAATTCGAGAGATTTTAAAATATTAAAAATATTTTAAGTTATTTTAAAAGATTGGCATTAATTTTTAATTGGTTTCATTAATTTAATGGTATTTTAAATATTTTAGGGTATATTAAATTATTCCGTGGCAATTTTAAGAGCTTTAAAAAGCTTGAATGGATTCTATAAGATTACCGAGGATTTTTATAATTTTAAGTTATTTTAAAGAATTAAAAAAAAAAAGATTTAAGCCATTTCGTAAAACTTCAAAGATTTTCCAATATTTTAAGGTATTTCCAAAGATTTTAATGAATGTAAAAGATTTTAGGATATTTCAAAAGATTCCGCATTGAATTTTCAATGCATTTCAATAATTGAATACTTAACCAATACAAGTACTTTGATCAGTAAAAAAATCTAGAATATATACAGGCAATTTTTTAATTTTTCAGGATTAACAAAATATTTAGGAAGAACTCGAATGATTTAAAAAGATACTGCGAAATTTCAAAAATTTTTTGTAGTCCTGAATATCTTTTAAACTGACTCGACTTTTTCCTAATATTTGGTAAAATCATGTAAAATAAAAGAAATTAAAAAAAAATTAGACTTGTACTTATTTCCTTATTCTCGGATCTCAGAACCCAAAAAAATGAACAGTCCGTTCGAAATTAGTGAATAAAATAATACGGTTTGGACTTCATTGTAATTTTGATTTTCCCGCGATAGCTGTGCGCATGCGAAAAGAGAATTTGTCTAGTTTTTAACGTTTTCCTAATTTTATTGTTTTATATAGAAATTTAATTTTAAATTCGGTAAAGCTGATCATTCTGTTTGAGAAATTAGAAGTTTAAAGTCACCAAATGTCAAGAAAATGAAATAATTGTAAATAGAAAATCGACTTTTGAATTTTAAAATTTGTCGCTTCTTGGTTGGCAGAACGTTAAATTTTTTCTCCGAAATCAAAATTCTCCCCTCGTGCTCCAATCTGGGATTTCAAGTAAAAAGAGCATAATTTTAGCCAGTTTTTAATAAAAATTCAATCGGATTTTCGTACCCAAATCTTTGATGGTTTGAAATTTTGTAATCATTTCCTAAAATTAACGTGGATGTATAGGGGTTTTCAACATTCGATTTTGTTGGATAACGAAGTACTTTCGTGTGGTCGTTTGTTGTGAAAGGAAATTTATTTCACCGAAATTTGGACAGTTTTCGGGTTCAGAGGGAAAAATTCCAGAGTTTTGTGAACTTGAAAGATATTTTTTCACCTTTAATGTTTTTTTTAGTTAGGGAAAACATTCGGCATAGTTTTTTTTTACATTTTGTAATGTGTTGTTTTGAGCGGGAAAAGGTTAGGATGTCAGGAACGTGTGTACACATGCTGATGACATCTTTCGATGGATTTTGATGACTTTTTTGTAACTTGAATTGGAATTCTTGCCTTCCAAAGTTTCAAGTAAGTATCAGTTTAATGAACTTTTAATAAAATTTTTTAAAAAATTGCTCAAGTTTGAGATTTAGGTTAGACTAGAAAAGTCGCTTTTTATTCGAGTAAAACAGCTCAACATTCCCAAGTTAGACAATTGAATATATGTGTTTTTTTTTTAATTTCAATTTTTTATTTTTTTCCGAAGTTTAAAATTGATTTTGTTTATATTTTTAAATTTAAACATAATTTTTGTATGTATCTAGCTTAGTAAAGTAGGAAGGAAATTAAAAAAAAAACTTTTTTTGAAAATTGTTCTTTTTTAATTTTAAATTATTTTTTAACTGAGAATTTGACTATGCCAGTTGAATACTCCAATATTTTCGTTGAAAATTCTTCTCTTTGAACATTAATTTTTTTTAATTCAAAATTCACCCAATCAATTTTTGGTTGAAAAATGATCTTTTTTGATTCAAAATTCATCACTTTGTTTAAAAAAGAAACTAATTTATTTAAAATTAGATTCTTTTTAAACTGAAAACGTAACGATACCAATAGAACGTTCCATTATTTTAGTTAAAAATTCATCTCTTTGGTTGGACATTAATTTTTTTGGGTGGAAATTTTGTTTAAACTCTGCATACTTATGTTTTTTGACGCTTGGAAATTTTATTTTCATGGTGAAACCATAAAAAACCGTAAAAACTCATAGTTTTTTTGCATTTATCTCAGATAATATGCAAAATTTCTAAAAATGTTACAGACAAAAGTTGTAGATCGTATTAAAATACATATTTTTTATCAAAGAATTTTTTCCGACGAGTGATAGTTTCCGAGAAAATTAGAGTTGCACCCCTACCCCTTTTCCAACGCCTCGTGGAGGCGGGAAGGAACCCCTGTGATTGGCCACAAAAATAATGTAAGGCTCCACTACCCCTTTTCCAACGACTCCTGGGGGCGGGAAGGTTCCCCTGTGATTGGTCACAGAAATAATCTAAAGTTACACCCCTACTCATTTTCCAACATCTCGTGGGGAAATCGATGTATCTGTAATTTTTGCAGAAACTATCACTCGTAGAGAAAAATTCTTTTCATAAAAATGTGTATTTTAATGCGATCTACAACTTTTGTCTAAAAATTTTTTTCAAATTTTGCATATTACCTGAAATAAACGCAAAAAAAACCCATGGTTTTTTATGGTTTCACCATGAAAATAAACTTTCCGCCAATTTTCACCATCATATTTTTAATCAGCGCGTCAAAATATATCAGTATATGGAGTTTAAACAAAATCGGAGGTACTACCTTTTCGGAAGTTTATCCATAATTTTAGTTAATAAATTTATCAGTTTCGAAAATTATACTTTTTTAGTTCTAAATTAAAATAATTCATTAAAAATTAAAGTATTTTGTTTAAAAATGGTATTTTTTGATAAAAAAATTATTCTCGTTTGATAATTTAAGTATTTCAGTCCAATATTTATAATTTGAGTTGAAAATTCATCAGTTTAGTTTAAAAATATTTTGTTAAAGATGAAAATGTAACTATTCCATTTTTGGTTGAAAATTTGACTTTTTTAGTTCAAAATTGAACTATTTCGTTGAAAACTGATGTCATTGTTGAAAAATCGTTTTTTTTTTGGATAAAATGTTCATCTTTTTTTTTTAATAATTTTTTTGGTTAAAAATTCAACTGTTTGGTTGAAAATTAATTTTTTAAGTCAAAAATTCAATTGTTTGGATGAAAGTTACTCTATTTTGTTTGAAAAATCGCCTTTTTATGTAGAAAATGAATCTGTTTGGTAGAAAATTTATCTATTTGTTTAAAAATTCTTCTGTCTTGTTGAAAATGCAATAAAAAACCTTGAACTGTTATGGATTTTACCAGATTTTGATTCACTAATTATATTTAGTCTCATTTATCTGAATTCATAGGATTTTTTTAAAAAATTCGGCCCATTTAATTAATTAGTTTTAATTGAAATCAATGCAATATTTTGAAGTTTTAGATTATTTTGAATTTATCTGGAATTAACTATAAATTCTCATTGATTTATCCTAAATTCTTAAAGATTATTGAGAATTCTGTTGATTTATTTGGGATTCTCTTCAATTTATTTTAATTGGCCCAGAATTCAGAGTCTATTGTTGGATTTTATTTTTTTTTTAAATTTTCTTTAATTCATTCGAATTCTTATGAATTTCATAAAATTCTCTTGAATGCCTTTGCAGTTTTTAAGTTCACTCTAATTTTACAACCATGGGATAAAAAAATTGGAATTATTTTGAATTCTTATGAATGTATACTGAATTCCTCAAAACTCACATAAAATTCTTATAAATTTCATCGAATTCTTTCGAGTTCTTTTTAATTCTGAAGATTATTATTCACATTATTATATTATTAATGTGAATTGTACATTGGTCATTTTTAGTCACTTTTTGGGTCAGAAATTAACCACTTTTGGTCACTTTTTCGGTTTCAATTTGTCACTTTTTTAAGTCACATTCGAATATATGCGTATAAGATTAAGTTTGCGGCTTGTTTTATAATTTGTTGTCACATAATTCTATTATTTTTAGTTATTTGTAAATAGAAACTTTATTTTTTAAATTACTAAATTTTTATAATAATGAAAAAAGCAAATAAAATTAATTACAAAAAAAACTTTTTTTATAATTGTAAGAATTTAGGACCAAGCATACTTTTCTTAGAGCTTGTTATTTAATTTCCCAAATTTTCTACTCGATATCACGTTTCGTGTGAACGTAAGTTGGTTTTGAAAAAAATTTTTTTTCTAATTTAGAGCTTACGCGAACAACATTCACTCTGTACAATAAATATTAAAAATATTGTAAATAAATTATATATAGAGAATAATGTAATTAGGAACTTTAATCAGTAAATTTGCGATTGCATAATAACGTTTTGGGAAAATAAAATTTACTTTAAAAAATAGATCAAATTCAGGGCTATTGAATAAGTAAAGTCAACATTAATTTAACCGTATAAAATTGTCAAATCTTATAATAAAAATTGTTGATCCATTTTCAAAATCGTTATTTTAGGGATTTTAGGATAATAAAAAAAAATATCCAAGAGATAACCTAATATGTCGATTTTGAAGTGATAATTTTTCATCTATTTTGATCCAGGATTTTTCTTCTGGTATAACTATTTGGTTACATTTCCAAGGTTTTCGCTAATCGTAAATAGCGCCTGAGAACATTTTTTTCATGATTTATCATTATAGTTGACATTTTTTTTTTCAAAATTTAGCAATTTTATTAACATTTTTAAAACTATTTTTTAACTTGTAATTTTGCTATTCTATGATTGGTTGAAAACTTATCTTCCTCAGTTGAAAATGCAATTATTTGGTTGAAAATTTCTGTATTTTGTTAAAAATTGTTTTTTTTTGGTAGAAAGTTAATATTTTTAGCTAAAAAATTTATTTCTTTGGTTGTAAATGACTTTTTTAAATAAAAAAATTAATTTTTGTAACTAAAAATTTAACTACATTTTTTATGTGTTTTTTTCTAGACATTTAATATTTTTTTACACGGAGAGAAATTTTAGGAGAATAATTCACGACACTATTCCTTGATCTTATTATACGCTTTCCCGTGCAGAATTTTCCCCATCTTTCCCTATTTGAAGTTGGGTTCTGATGGGGCTCCAATCAAAATATCTAGTCTACAAAAAACTGGTTGAGGCCCATATCAGAATATCTAGTCTAGAAAAAACTGGTTGGGGCCCCTATCAGAATATCTAGTCTAGAAGAAACTTGTTGGGGCCCCTATAAGAATTTCTAGTCTAGAAAAAACTGATGGGTGCCCTGTCAGGTTTTTTTGAAGAATTCCATGCTTCGTATAGTATATTACATGGCAGTTAAAAAAATATTGTTATTAAAAAATTGTAAAAGTTCCCGATCAATTTTCTAAGTTCCGGCGTTAAATTTTTTTTTATTTTTATACAAAATTACATTTTCTGGCATTTTAAAAGGTTTAAAGTAGCCTACAACTACAATGGGAAAAAATATAATATTACACAAAGAAAAATTTCAATCGATTAAAATTATTTATTTAAAAATGTTATTATTGATGTATGTAGATGTTCGATACCCGGTAGCGTTAGAAATTTTATTTGTAATATAATGTTTAAAAATTTAATATTATGTATTCAATGTAAACAGGTCCATTAATATCTAAAGTCAAAATACTCGCAAACAAGTAATATTTAATATTTAGACCCCTTTTTTGTTATGTCCTTAGACCATAGCAGTTGAGAGTGTTAAAATTAAGAAAAATGTTTGAATGAAATTTTAATTTTTGAAACTATAAATGATATTCGGACGATATACAGTCGTATGATAATGAATGGATACAACTACTGGCTGCTAGTACAGTAGAAAGGCTAACCCCACTAGAACCCTATCAGAAAATCTAGTAGGGCCTCAAAGTCTTCAGCGTTACGTTCTAGTCGGGTCTCCGACTATTTTTCCCGCCTATAGCCCCATTAAAACTTAGGGGGAACTAGTCGGGGCCCCATCAGAGCCCTTTCGAAATGTCTACACGGGTTCGTGTGAGAACAAAGATGTCGGAAACTTTGATTTTAAAACATAGGTCACGAAGTTTCAGGTATTAGGCCATGCCTCTTTGCTCTCAGATCTCGAATGCTATGCTTTTAAATCACAGAGTCCGAGAGTTTAAATAACGTAAAAATTGTAGCTATAAAATCACGCGCTTCCGTGAATTGGTCTCTTGAAATTCCTCGCCTTGTACTTGAAACCCTATTTTTTATAACTGAAGACAAAACGTCTATTTTTTATTGAAAATTTATGTATTTTAGTTAAAAATTCATCTATTTTGTTAACAATTTGTCTTTTTTGGTAATATAGAAAATTAACCTTTTTGGTTGAAAATGCATGTATTTTGTTCAACATTATCTTTTTTGGTAGAAAATTGCTGGCTTTTTTCGATAAAATGAAAATGACAAATACATTAGCGAGTGCGCAGCGCTAGAACCAACAGTCGTGTGCCTTCAAGTCGGCGTCAAAAGACGCGACCCTTACTTTGAACGCTCACCACTCGTGCAAAAAAAAATCGCAGAAAATTCTAGCCAGGTACGCGTGAAAGGATAAAGTCTCCCGCGTAAAACGATATGTATATTGTTGTTCTGAAAAAATTTTACGCTAGCGCTTGATATAAAACTTGTCATAAATCGAGGTTTTAGAGGCACTTTTTTATGCCTCAACTAACGAGACTTCCCAAAATGAGCTGGAAGTCTCCAAAAATCTCAAGAAATTCACAGATGCTCCTTGAGGAGTCTGGAATGCAACACATTTTTTGAAATTTCGAAATATCAAATTGTTTTCTAATTACAGACCGTTTTCCGCAAAACCTTATCTTCGAATCGTGAAATATTCTTAAAGGATTTTTTTACGAAATATTGATTGTATTTAATTTTTTTTAAGTGTACTTCAATCAAGTTGCAAAGCTGCACATTTTAAGCCATAAACCAACTTCCTATCATTATTTTCTGTCGAAGATAAGATTTTGCGGGAAATGGTCTGTAATTAGCAAACAATTTGATATTTCGAAATTTCAAAAACTGCGTGGCATTCTAGATATCTCAAGCAGCGTCTGTGAATTTCTTCAGATTTTTTTAGAATTCCAGCTCATTTTGGGAAGTCTCGACAGTTGAGGCTTAAAAACAGTGCCTCCAAAACCTCGTTTTTTGACACGTTTTTCATCAGCGCTAGCGTACAAAATTTTTTAGAAGAACAATGTACATATCGTTTAACGCGAGAGACGTTAGCCTTTCGCGGGTACCTAGCTAGAATTTTCTGCGATTTTTTTTTTCATGAGTGGTGAGCGTGCAAAGTGAAGCTTGCGAGCGAAGCGAGTCGCGCGCGATGAGAATGTTCCTGCGTAGCGGGCTAATTTTTAAAAATTGAAAATTAATTTTCTTAACTAAGAATTTCATTATTATATTTTCAGTCGGGTTGTTTTTATAGACATTTCATATTTTTGGATTAAAATGCATCTGTTTGGTTGAAAATTTAACTATTTTGTTAAAAATTTATTTTATTTGGCTAAAAACTTATTTCTCTAATTCAAAATTTATCTATTATATTTTTGGTTGAAAAATGATATTTTTAGTTGAAAATTCATTTATTTCGTCGTAAATTTCTCTTTTTTCGTAGAAAATTATTGTATTTTGTTGAAAGTTCATCTTTTTTGGTAGAAAGTAACCTTGTTTTAAAATTACTTAAAAATGTTCAATCGTATCTGAGTTGAGTTTTAGTCGACGATCGCGGTTCTCGGCCGGTCTGCTGCTCGCCTCCT
>JAAAKG020100679.1:0-15904 GCA_010014905.2 Druon quercuslanigerum | reverse complement strand
CTCCCTACCGAGTGAGTCACGCCTACCCCGAAAGGGAAACGGCTTAATGGTGTAATAATAATAATAATAATAATGTGGAATTCACGAAATTAATGGAATGCATGAAATTCACGAGTCTTGCGGAATTTACGAGACTCATGGAATTGAAAGAATTCTTAAAATAATGGAATTTCCGAAACTGAAGGAATTAAAAGATTTCACGAAATTCAAGAAATCCATGGAATTCGTCGAATTCCCGGAATTTAGGGAATTTACGGATACAAGAAATTTACAGAATTGATGAAATGGAATCCACAGAATTTACTGAATTCATGAAATTCACGGATTACCCAGAATTCCCAGAAATGAACGAATTCCCGTAATTTATGGATTTCATAGAATTGACCGAATTCATGGAATTTAACGAATTCACGGAATTCGCAGAATTTAATGAAATTGCAGAATTCTCGAAATTTATCTCATTCTATATCTAAGATATTGATTTTCACTGGAAAGCCCACTGTGTCACCACGTTAATAGAAATTAAAGGAATTTTTACCAGAAATTCTGTTAAAAATCCCCCGAGTTTTCTCTCCGTGCAAGCATTGGATTACTCGACGATGACTTCACGATTTACAACACAATGTTTGCAATTTTACCTCACGGTTGTATATTGTAGAAGTGATGTAGAATTCCAAACATTTTTAACAGTGTATTTAAACCTAATATCTCGAAAAGATAGTAGATGTTATGTGTTAATACTTTGAACATCAATACTGGATAATAGAACTAAAAAAAATACCTTGTATAGAAAAATATATTACCGCGTATAATCAATTATATAATGAGGATGATATATAATGATATTTAATGAATTATAATATATGAGGATGCTACCAAATATAATCTCTAGATTTAATATTATTATAATCTTAAGATATTAAATTGTCAAATCTTAGATTTTAAAATAGTCAGGCGTTAGTCTAATCTCGAAGGTCGTGGCGCGTGTCACTTGCACAATAAAAAGTGATAATTAAGTATAAGTAGATAATTGTACAAGTAGAGAAACTTAGCCTCCTTCTCTTTCGTTTTTATAGTCTTGTGATAGCCGCTTTCCTACTTTATTGCATGTTTAAAAAGTTAGTTTCCATTTCTAACAAATTTTTTTATAGTTTTATAAATACGCTTACACAATTAATTATATATATATTTAAGGTTATCTAATACCAATGCGCCATGAATATAATATGGATATTAGATTTTTAATCTTGGATTATAGATTTTATTCTCTCAGATTATAAAGTTTTATAATCCAAACTAATAATAATATAATAAACATCCCTTTATATCTGTTTCTAATATCCAGAGACTGTAGTTTTAATAATCTAGGTCGATAAACTTACATTCCATATTTAAGAGACCAAGATTAAATCCAGTAAAATAGTTTTTACTACCGAGTATAATCCGTTTTTTTCAGTTGGTCAAATTAAGTGTCTTAACAATAACCCTTAAATGCCACACAGGGTGAAATGAACCGCAAGGCTACTACAATCGTAAATGTTTTTATAATGCTTGCTTCAAATCAACTTTGTGGTGCATCAAACATTGCATGCATATTATTCTCTGAATTTTTCACTTGCAATTTTTTTAAAGTGATTGTTCTAGTGAATAAAATGATCAAGTTATACATCAACCAGTATTTGTGTTTCTTTTTATCCTGATTTTTTAAAATTAATTCTTTCCAATAAATGCATTTTTTGAAATTCACCCGTGCAGAAATTTCCCCATCTTTCCCTATTTGGAGTTGAGATCCAATGAGGCCCCTATTAAAATATCTAGTCCAGAAAAAGCTGGTTGGGGCCCCTATCGGAACATCTAATCTAGAAAAAACTGGTTGGTGTCGGTATCAGAGTATCTAGCCTAGAAAAAACTGCTGGGTGCCCTGTAATGTTCTAGTGAAGAATTGCATGCCTCGTATAGGTATGGTAAATCTATCTGTATGCTATTTTTTTTTTTTTTTTTTTGAAGAAAAAAATTCCATCCTTATGAAAAACTGAAAATATTCAGAAAAAATAACATTTCCTGTCATTGTAAAAAGTTGTAAAGTAGTCTACAACGGAAAAAAATGAAATGTTACAGAAAGAAAAATTTCAATCGATCCACAATTATTTGTTTAAAAAATATTTTATTGGTATTCTTGTTAACAGCTCGTATAAATTACATATTCATAACTTTATATAATAAATATTTAAATAGAAAAAGAGAGTTAACATTTTTTGAGTTTAACAATGTAATATATGTATTCACTCTAAATAGGGCTCTATAAAGAGGACAGTTTTAATATGGAGTGTCTACTTTTCACTTTTTTGACTAACTGCATTTTTTCACTAAATGAACATCTAAATTTTACTATATGCGCAAAAGCATATTATTTCTAAGACTTTCAGGAACATTCACAATAATTTTCAAGCAAGAATATTAAAAAATCATGTGGCATCTACGATATTTTTTTGAAGGGTGCAATTTAAGGGTTAATATAATGTAACTCGACCCTCTCAATGTAAATTATTTATTTATACTTATAAAACAGTTTTTTTAACAGAAGAATCAATCAATACTGCTGATTGAGTCAATCACTTGAAATGAATAATTTTGTTTAAAATAATTTACTCCTCTACTACATTTCCCTATTTTGCCCATTGTGAGTACATTTTGAGCTGTGAAGTCTGATATAATGATTGTTAATTTTTTCAAGATTCTTTACGGCCATGTTTGGTTAATTTACGTTAACATTTAATTAAAAAAACTCGTAAATATGTATATCAAACAAATAAGGTTGAACAATATCAAGATCGATGATAAAAAGATTTTTGGAACTACTGTTCTCTACAACAGAAGTCAAAACCCAAAATTATAAAGATTTGAAGAATTTTGTTTAGAAAATCGACATGTTTAAAAATTTGAATAGCGAGAACGACAGAAAAGCCGATACACTTTACAGGGGCCATTCACAAAATACTCCATACATTTTTTTACTTCCCCTGCGTGATCCTTTTTTATTGTTTTTAACATGGAGAACATTTTTTATTTACATAATTATTTTTGAACATGAAAAATGAATTTAAAAAAAATAGCTGAATGTTTAACGAAAGAGATTAATTTTCAACAAAAATGATAAATCTTATAACTAAAAAAATTAATGTTGACCAAGCAGTCGAATGTTTAAGCAAAAAATATGACCAGAAAAGAAGATGAATTGTACAAAAAAAATTGTTGTGTCAAGAAGTTGGTCACTAAGCAAAATGGAATACCATAATTATCTGCCAAAAAAATTATTTTTTAATTGAAAAAGATTAATTCCTAACCAAAAAAAGTAATAGTGGATATTTCGGCCAAAAAATATTTGAATTTTAAACTAATAACAGTGGAATTCAACCAAAATATATGAAATAGTTGGATTTCCAGTTTAAAAAAATGTATTTTTAAACAAACAAAAAATAACAAATTTTTAACAATTTGCTTTAACTTTTAACCAAGTAGTTGACATTTCAACAAAAACATATTTTTAATTTAAAAAAAGTGTAATTCAATCCGAAAAGTAGAATTTTTAACAAATTAATTTGAATTTATATTAACAACATTCATTTCCAATGCAAAAAAAAAAACAAATTTCAACAAGATAGTTTAATTTTCAACCAAATATTCAAATGTTTCACCAAAAAGTTTAATTTTCTACCAATTACGAACTTTTCATAAATTATATAACTTGTCCAGAAAGAAAAATAATTTTAAATACCAATACAAACAAATTGACCTGATCAATAGCATCCACTGACCAGATAAGTAATTCATAATGGTCTAAACTGTAACTCTCATTAATTAGGTCAGTCATTTGAATGACATAATAACGTTCACTAATTATATCAATCATTAAAAATTATATAATCAGTAACATTCAAAAAGTAAACCAGTCATTTTGATTAATCTAATCCGTATCTTTAAATGTGTTTACTATTGAATTACGGTTCATTTTAATCATTTATTAAAATGAAGGAATTTTCAAAAGTATTTTATTAAGAATTAATTAACAAATCAGTAATTTCCGTTGACTGTAAATCAGTCATTTCAAGTGACTAATCCAGTGAGAATACTGACTCAATCGTCTGTTACAATAAATGATTTTTTAGAGTAAATAACAAAAAAATGCATTAGTTGATATTTGAACCAAAACAGATTTCTCTTTTAAATCCAAAAAAAAGTTGATAAAAGAGACGAATCTTGAAAAAAAATGAATTTTTCACAAATTGGTTACATCTGCTACCAGGAATAGTTGAAGTTTTAAATAAACAAATAAATATTTAATAAAAAAGATTAATTGTCACCAAAGAAAACCGACTTTCACAAAAACAGTTCAATTTTTAATCAAAAAGGATTAGTTTCCCAAGAAAAATATAATAGTTGATGTTTCTAACAAAAAAGATTTTAGTTTTGAATAAAAAACATTTTAATTGAAAAAATGTATTTTTTACTAAAAATAGATCAATTTTCAACACTCAAACCAGTAGCCGAATTTTGAACCAACAAAGACGAATATTCAAAAAAATATTTTTTATTATTAATTTTAGATGTTAATTTTGTTTGTCTGCTGGTGTACATTAATATTATTAAAATATCCGCTGGGATAAACCTAAGATGAACAATTAAAATATTTTTTAACTTTAAATAAAAAACAGTTAAATTCAACCAAAAATTTTTTAATTTCTTCAAAATAGTTTAATCCTTAATCAGAACAGAGAAATTTTTAACAAAGTATTTGATGTTTCAAATTGGATATGAATTTTCAACAAAAGAGTTGAGTTTTCAAGCTGTAATGTCGGATGTTTTAGAAAATAGTGAAATTTGTATTTTGTTAATGATTCATTTTCAACCAAATAGATGAATTATAAAAAAAATATATTTTTAATCAAACCGCTGTTTTCACAACCAAATAGTTAAATTTACAAAACGAAAACATGAACTTAGAACCAGAATTTTCAAAAATAATTATTTAACTCTAACCAATAGCAATTGCATTTTTACCCTGTTAGTTAAATTCTGAAACGAAAAAAATTGATTTTTCTACCAAAAAGACTCTGGTATATATTTTTCGATTTTTTAAATAATTTTAACGATTGCTTCCTTCTTCAATACCTTCCTTTATTTTGTAATAACTTTTAACCCAGTTACCAAAAATACCGTTAAAGAAAACCTTCAAATTGTATCGTAACAAGTTTCAATGTCATCTTATTATTTGTATAACGCTCATTATATTGACTGTGTAATGTGTAGGCAAGTGTGCTCGAGAAAGTTATTTTTAGAACGATTATCATTTGATATCTGAACATGAATGTATTGAAGCAGCCTGTACAGTTGATCATAAAAATTGTTGCATTTACGGAAAAGTTTCATAAATACCTTCTTTGTATTGAGTGGAAGAATTCCTTGCTTATAAATAATCTTATAAAAAATTAAAATTAATAATAAAGAAAAGCTTAAACATAAATTATTCTAAAAGGAAGGAAAGTAACAAGATTCAGTATATTTTTCATAGAAATACGTGGATTTATTGAAACATGGTACACCTCCGGTGGCATTTCTCGTCGTTTTCCTGGACAAGTTTCTCGATTCTCGTTCAGTGTTCAAAGTTAGAAAAAACATAACCAAAAAATGAGAATGTAACAAGGAGATCAGTAACGATGAGAGAGACTTGAAGTGTCTTGAGATTTTCAAAAAATACATTTTTCGCGCTTCACGCATTATACCTCATATTGCAGATAAACCGAAACTCATCGCGAAATAAAAATTTAATCTAAATAAGATACTAATTTACAATAATTGTGGCAATAATAAAAGACATAATAGCGATCTCTCGTAACTATAGTGTGTGATATTTACAGATGCAGTTCAGCATACTTCAAAGGTAATGAGAAGTTCAATTTTCGAAGAGGGCACAAAATTTCTATCATAAATAGTAAATGAACTGCGACTGAAGACCTTATCGTAGCCGCCAGACTAAGTTTTATCTGTTCGCGATAAAACGATTAGAAAGCTTTATTCGATTTACGGTAGTACAACATCCAATCAGAAAGAACCGATCTTATTACCTTTGAAATACGCGATATAAAGTTTTATGACCTCTCTAGCTTATCCTAATATATCATCAAAGATTCCATTTACATATATATCTATATATATTTATTCATTTATTTATATATTTATAATATATATACTTTTTTATAACATGTATTATTACTGTGCATTATACGCATTACGTCGTGCGGCTATCTACAGATATCATACAAAAGCACCGAACGTCTCCGGTGCGACATTTTATTAAAAAAAAAAAAAAAAATCGAATACAACGCCAGACGAGTCAGGTCCTCATATTCGTCAGTTGAATATACTCGTCTGTGTGTCTTCTTATCGCATTTTCGTACCAAGTGTACAGTCACGAAATAAAATCCATCGAATAAGTTACTATAAGCGTTTGAACTCATTAAAGTCAATTTGAACACTAGCATTGCTTTTCGTCGTCTTACACAATAAAAATATAATTAAGGATGCTAAAACCACTTGATAGTAACTTCCGACTATTTTAAGTACAGCTCCTTTTTTCCTCAATTAAGTCCCATACTATAACAAACATTTTTCTAACTATAAGAGATTGTTGTTGAATAATTGTGATAATACGGGACTATAAACTATCATGTACATAGACACGTGCAGATGCGTTCGTTTGTTAACTTAATTTTCTTTTCACGGATTATCACAATTTTCGCGCTTTACCGACACCACCGTCGCTCAATTTGCACCACTCGATTACGCTTTACCTTCTATTTCGAGTACTTGTTACGAGGCTCCTAAAAAGTAATTCATTTGCTTTTACCGATGACTGATTTATTTACTCACACCGAAAATTGCGAGTGCTACTGACATTTGTAAACAATTGCCTGAACAACGTTTGGAGGTTTGTTCGACTGGAAATCTACTGAGATCGTGTACCTGCTCCATGATTTTATAGTTGTGGTTAATTCGCACTCAAAGGTCAAATAAAATTTTTCTGGTTAATGTGTCACGCATAGAAAATAAGAGGAGGTACACAAGCCCAAGATCATTGATCCAATCTTTCAAAGTTTAGAGAATAGAGATCAATAATAAAAATATACTGCGGACATTTTGTTTAATGTTGTGATTGTTGAGGTTTAGACTATTTAGAGAAGACAGCTTGAGACCACTCGAAAGATCAATGACCACGAAAAAATTACTCTTACAACAATCATTATGATCAAACAAAAGGCCACACTAGAGAACGTGTTTGCTAGTGCTAATCTGAAAATCAAACACCGATATCGCTCTATCGTCTCGATCTTACAAAGTCTGTATTACGAGTCAAGTTCGAGGATAGGTTGGGGTTTTTATTTCAGTACCGGAAATTGAAAAAGAAACATTTGTTAAAATTGATTCAAAGTTGCAATTTGTATAGCCTAAAACTTTGTGCAGTCTCAATACATCGGTCATCGGTAATTGCAAGGTGAACTGTAAGTTTTTAAGATAAGCCAAAGCCGCCTCTGAGATTTTGTATCACTTTATCACGAAATTCGTACAAAAGTGTAAAACGAAATATCTCCTAAGTATTTAGAGTCCTTACAGTCCCTATGGGATAAAATATAGGAACCAAAGTGTACTTTCTGTCATACTCAAAGGGTAACAAATTCTCAAGAATTCAGAACAATTCAAGTTACAATAAAAAAAATTCAAAAGAATTGGAAAAAATGTTTTTAAAATTCCATTGATTTCTGTAGAACTGGAATGTATTTAGAGGAATTTCAAATAAAAGAGAAGAATTCGATCATATTCATAAAAATTTAAGGAAAATAAAAAAAAAATTCAAGAGGATTCCAAAGAATTCAAAACTATTCAAATGAATTAAAGCAATGTTTAACTCTTAGAGATCATTAAAAAGGCTGGGTTTTATTTCAGATTTTATAACTATATTCTATTTTCAAAATGGTGACAACTTTAAATTTATTGTAGACTAAGATTCCAGAATTAGATTTTTTAAATTAGTTCCCTTCAATAAAAAGATGTTTGGAATTATTTTTACAATTTGAAGTAAATCTTTATTATATACAATACAATTTTTAGAGCTGAGTAGTAAAATTAGTCTAACCAAAATTAAAACCTTAAAATTCTGGTTTTTAAAGGAAATCGTTTTGTATATTCACCTGGAAAAATTAATTTACCTTATATGAGAACAAAATAACTATTGTCTGAATGTAATTTTTAAGCACAATGTAATTGTTTGCAGTGCAAAATAGAATTTATGAAAAAGATGGAAAAATTGCGAATGAAAATTCTAGAAAAAAACTGAACACTGTTTTAAAATGAGTAAAATAAATTGGATGATCGAGTTACAAATAAGCGAAAAAATAATTTTTTTACAGAAATTTTATGAATCATTATGTTTTAAAATTTTGACATAATAAAAATAATAGTATAATTATAAAATTTCATGAGCAATTGAAAGGGAAACTGAAAAGCGAAATTTGCAAACTAAACTTTACTGTGCTATAGAAAAAACTGAATCCTCTAAAGGTTAAAATATAATGAAGTCTGAGATTCAACCCAACTCAGAGAAAAGCCGTCGCTTTATTTTGATCTCTCTTTCAACATGAAATAAACGAACATGAAAAGTGAATTAAAAATCGACTATAAATAAATTGATTTCGGGTTACATTAAAAACTATATATTAAGGTTCAGATCAAATTAATACGATTCTCAATTCATTTTCTGCATTTAATTTTGACATAAAAGATCAAAACAAGTCTAAATTTGTTCTGAGTACTTAGGAATCATAACATGGGAAAACTAAAACTGACAGAAGCAATTCGGTTTTTACTAGATGTCGCAGCTCTTTTTTTGTACAATGAATAAATTTATTTATCGATCCAATCAATTGATTATTTTATCAGAATAAATAAATTACCTGCGGCATGTATTGAGTAACGCTCGGAATCATCAGTCCACTTATTTTTCAGCATTTGCTTAAGTTATAATAATTTTTTAACTAGAGTTGGTACTTTTTTCTACAAAATAGCGCAAAAATAATTTTTTTAACAAATTATTAAATAAGACCCTCTTTTAATTGACACTTTAATTTTGTATGGATAAATGGAGAGAGGGGAAATCGAAAGAACTGTTTTCTTGGATATACATGAAACTTTGATTAAATCCAACAAATTTTGATTGATTGAACAAAATACTTGATTGACCTAACAAATCCTTTTGTTGAAACAAAACCAAATACTACATCTACGAAAATATTTGGTTAAAACAAACAAAAAATTTCGTTGGGTCAATCAAATTTTTTGTTGTTCTTATAATAACTATATTCTATAGTTGAACCAATAAAAATGTTGTTGATTCAACCAAAACGTTTGCTGAGTGAAGATTCAAGACCTTGGAAGATTTAAAAATTTAATAAATCATTGAAATAATTACTGTTGTGAAAATATTTTTTTACCGCAAATATGTATCTAAAGTTTTTAACGTTTAAATAAAACGAATGTTTTCTCAATTTCTATTTGTTATGAAATAATATTTCTCTAACAAACAAAAATCACATTCTTATGTTTTACACTTAAAAAGTTCTTCCGAACGTTTGGCATTGTTAAGTATATAAATAATAATTTAAATATTATGATCTTGGTCTTAGATAACGGGATTTTTGTATTTTTCATTCTACTTTATAAAAAAAGTGTACTAACCCTATTACCAAAATTACCCGCTTAGAAATGTTTTTAATATTACAACTTTTTTTGACAAAAAGGAATGCAAAAATTTGAATTATGTAAGATGAGGACATACGTTTTTTCTGCTAATTTGACTGATTTTTATCTCAATAAATCTTACAATAATGTTGATGGAAAAACGTACATTCTTAAATCTGACTCTTTTCTAAAATTGTGAATTACTGTACCTTCAAGTCAACAACTTCCATTAGAGTTTGGAAAAACTATCTACATTTAAAAAAAATAACTCAAACTGCCAAAAATCTTAAAAAATAATTTAAAAACATTTGTGATCCATATTTGGATCATAGCCTTGCAAAAAATTGACAACTACACTAAATCTTGTCAATTGTTTGTGAAACAATTCTTGGGGTCAGAAATCAATTTTAAAAATTCAGTTTGACCTGACCTAAACTGATTCAAAAGTCTGAGCGGTACTCCATTACATCCTAAATCACCTTAACCAACCTTACACACTATTTTTAACGTTCACAAATGGACATAAAACTAGAAAACAAACCTAATTAAAATACCTCACGCTCATCAAATCCGCCATACAATACTTTGTAAGAAAATGACTACAAAGTATCATCCTCGTCTTCATCGTCGTCCACCTCGTTCCAACAAGGTGGCACATCTTCTTGATCTCTTTGGCGACGTGCCATGTCGACGGAGGACGTCGGGAAGCTCGGGACGATGTTGGCGGCAGCGACTCAGGCCAGAGCGTAAGGATGAGAAGCGTGATGTCACAATCCCGGCGCAGACGTTGTCGAAGGAGGCGGAGGTGCGCTGGACGTGGTAACGCTTGCGTGGTGATAAAGAGGACTCTGGTAATAGTCCTGGTGATGATTACTCATGTTATGCATGGGATTTGGATTTGAACCATGCATTCCATTATGGTGATGGTGTCCAGTCGGCCCTGAGTGTGCATGCGGATGATGAGGAGAACCGTAATTCGCATAACTTTGATGGAGCTCGTACATTTTTAATTCTGGCGGTTTCGTATCCTGGGAACCTGGTGAATTGCCAGCTGTCGCACCAGGAAGCAGCCTCGTGATACTAAACGGGTGACTTGCAGCAGTATACGGAGGTTCTTGTTTCAAGCTACCAGACATCCCGTGATGAAGACCACTAGGGTCGCTCAAAAGGTGTGGATGCAAACTCCTTCCAACCATAGCAGCAAGCTCATCATGAGCTGCACCAAGATCCGAACCCAACAAACCACCAATATCGTTGGAGTCACTTTTCAAACTCGAGTGGTGTTGATGTAGACCACTGGAGTGATGCTGGTGGTGTGAAGAAACAAGGGAATGTAGGTCTTTGTCGTCCTGGGGTTGGCCGTGATGCAGAGGTGTCTTCTTTCCGTGATTGAGTTCATGTGACGGAGGACTGCCATGTCCGTTTCCACCAGATCCGTGGTGATGATGCTTGGTCGTTTGCCTCGTCAACTCCTTTTTCTCATCCTTAAACCTCTTCTGACGCCTGAGGTAGCATCCATTTTCAAACATGTTGCCACTTTCAGGATGGAGAGTCCAGAATGATCCCTTGCCGGGCTTGTCTGGAGTCCTTGGTACCTTGACAAAGCAGTCGTTGAAGCTGAGAGAATGCCTGATGGAATTCTGCCAGCGTTGTTGATTTTGTCTGTAGAACGGAAAAAGGTCCATGATGAACTGGTAGATTTCGGAAAGGGTTAGCATCTTGGTAGGTGCATTTTGGATTGCCATCGTGATTAGGCTAATGTAGGAATATGGTGGCTTCGCGTGTGTATAACTCCTTCTGTAGGATTTGTCAGTTCTCGCACGTTGAAGAGCCGAATTTGGCGAATCTGGCTCAGCTAAGGAGAGCGAGTCTCGTGTGACACCACCGCCACCACCTGGAGCAAGGGATCCATAGCCGACGGCACTCATGCATGCACCGCCGCCACCCATTCCAGCACCGCCGTAGCCACCCATTTGGCCACCCATTGTCGCCATTCCGATGGCTGAGCTCATCGTGCTCATGTTAAAGGCTCCAGGACTCTGGGGACTACAATTTGGTCCAACTCCCATTGGCATGCCCATGGAGACGCAGTTTAAGGAGTTGATAGAACTGTAAGTTGGCCCCATGCTGCCCATATTCGACATCGCAGCGCTTGTCATCGTGCCGAGGCTGCCAGCCTCGCTGTACAGCTTCTGCGACTGTAGCATGGTCATAGAGCTAATCGGGGGTGGATAATCCTGTCGTTGTCAAACCGGAACCATGAACGCTGCCAGCGCGGCGACTGGGACCGCAAATCCTTGACACAAGAAACACCACCGCACTAAAATCCTTCTTCCGAGAACAAGCTTCTGACTCGATTACAGAAGCACTAATTCAGTAGAAAAGTCTGATTACTGAACATCGGTGACACTATTTCACTTGACTGAACGCGATTCGAAATTGTCACAAGATATTGGCATATATCGGCCAAATCGCGTAAGTATAACACAAACACCCACGAACTAACTGTCAACGGACAAACTAACCGCGGTCCTTACCGAACAATGTCCGCGACACACGGCACTCGATCAAGTTCCGATAGGGGTAATTATTGTTCCAACACAACACGACGCTATGTAACAACACACGTTGAACGCCGGGGTTTATTTGCGGGTCTATTTGAGCGGGCGCACCCTCTCACTCACTCTCCTCTCTCTGTGTAATGTAGTGTGGATGGAGGCCGGTTAGCGAGTGTACTCCGGTACTCTTGAGCTGCCGAGTCTTGTTCAAACATCCCCCTCTACGATGACCGTCGCTGTAGAGGTGCTCGGCACCTCCTATTCGTCAGAGCTCAGCCAATGGCCTAGGGTAAGATTGCCGGCTGTGGTATGGCTACGGGGAAATTTGGATCAGGGCACCAGTGACGTGGCGTACTGGGCGGGATTCTGCTCAGATGGAGAGTGGGAGGCCACGTCCCTGGACATGTGTTACCCATGATACAGAACGGATTGCCTATCGCGCAGGCGTCTCGCAGAAAAAGAGGGAAACCTTGCGCAGTTTTCGATGCCGGCGTTACGACGACCGCGACGACGGCGACGATGACGAAGGCTACCAAGGCGTCTCATGTCATGTCAACTGCCACGCGTTTGACACATCGCGAGGCGCTTCTCCGCGAATTCGAAATTCCTTTTTGATTCGTCATACTTTTTATGAGTTGAGTGAGGAGAGTTTCAGACGAAATCGGGCGTAACTAATCGGATCGTTGCGCATTTGTGGGATACAATTTTTAACGTTTGATGAAGATTGTGAGGTGGAAGGGCTGTGGTAATGGAAGCATGTGTGAAGCTGGAAGGTAATTGCTCGATCGGAGAATAAGTTTTTCCAAGGTTTCTTGACACTTGTTGATTTTTCTGTGTTGGGAAATCACCAATTCGCGGGCCGACGGTTAACAGCGGAATGAATAAACTCTGAACAAATTATCCGCATTTTTAACAGAATTGGAAGTTCTCTATTTTTCGTTAACAATCATTTTAGTTTCAAACAGTACGAGTCCATTTTTTCAAATGGTTTTCATGATTGTTTTTATTAAACAATAAAAACAGATTCTAGTTTTCAGAAAATTCCTATTCTAATTGGCTTAAATATATTCCAAATAAGTAAAAAAAAAATAAATTACCTATGATCTTTTGTTATATGGTAACAATTGTTAACTTTTGATACAGTTTCTACAAATTAGCAAATTACCATCAGATCAACGTAGTTCTTTCAGCAATGAAAATTACAAATAACTAGAATCTTACAAGTTTGTAAAATGATAATTTTTCAGCTATTAAGAATTTTTTATTAGTAGCTTTAGCTCATCAAGAGCCATGCAAGTTTACTACCCAATAATTTTATTTTTTAACTTAAACAATCGTCACCAGTGTGGCGATTCAGCGAAAAATTTCAAATTCCCGGTCAATTTTTTCAATTTTCCTGGACAAATAAAAAAACATTTTTTAACAAAACAGAGCAAAAAATTCCAAAGAAATAAATTTTTAACTAAAATTATGAATATTTAACTGAAATACTTGAATTTTAACCAAAAAGATGATTTTTTAAATAAAATACATAAATTTTAACGTATTAGTTGAATTTTTAATCTGAGAAGAAAAATTTTCAACCAAGTAGTTGAATTTTGAACAAAGAAAAAAATCAATTTGAAAAAACATGAAATAGTTGCATTTTTAGTGAAACAAATAAATTTTCATCTTGACTGACGAATTTTTAACTAAAATGATGAATTCTCAACTGAAATAGTAGAATTTTAGACCAAAAAATGAGTTTTCAACTAAAACAATGATTTTTCAACTGAAATAGTTGAACTTTCAGCAAAATAAAAATAATGTTTACTAAAAGAGATAAATTGTCAAGCAAAATTTAAATAATGAAATTTTAAGTTAGGAAAATCAATATTCAACCAAAAGACGAATTTTCAACTAAAAAAGATAATTTTTTAACTAAAAATTGAATAAATAAATTTACAGTCAAAAAATGAATTTTCAGCCCAAAACCTGAATTTTCATCTAAAATTGTGGAATATTCAACTGAAATAGTATTTTCATTTTCATTTAGGGAAAAAAATAGTACCAAGTAAATTTATTTCTAACCCGAGCAATGAATTTTCAATGAAAAAAAAAATAATTTTTAAACAATGAGAATAAAATTAAAAAAAAAAAACTACTGTAGATAAAGTGGACGTTCATTTTTATAATTTAACAAAATTATGAAAATAATGGAAACTTAAATTTTTCTGTGATCGTATATGTAACTTCCCGGCGGTATTTAAATTAAGAAAACTTCGTTGTTCAACATATTTATATAGAAATAATTTAACAATATCAGTTTTCCACTGTATTTTCCAATGGAAAACAATTTTTCAGTTTATGCACAATTTTACATATATATTTTTCAAGTGTTAAACAATTTGTATAAATAAAGAAGGAGTAAGTTTAATTTTCATCCTATAATATTTGATTCTGGAACCGGGGAAATTACAAAATAACTTTTGAAAATGTCTCCCCGATATAATCTGACAAAGGACAACAACTATTTAGTTTTATATTTGTGCTATAGAATTGTATATAATTAAAAAAAATATTTTCCGCTAACAACTTACTATAAATAATAATAAGCATTTTTAGATATTTTAAATTGATATTCCGTGTGTTAGACAGTTGAAGTGATAAAATTATGATTGTCCTCCCGTAATTTTTTATAAGATAAACCTTTTCTATTGACTAAGTAATTAACATAATAAGTGGTCGTCCGCGAGTTGTACTTAATATTTTCAAAAAACAAACTTGATTGATTGATTGGAAAATCGCTAAAATATGAACTTTTTGCATTATAGCCATAAAATATATGGTAATTATTTTAAGAAATATATAGTCTGCTTCAAAGAAAGCATAATATTCCAATAATAGATCAAATGTGAATTTGTTTATTAAATACTCATAGAAAGTTCAACATCTGGTATTTATTTTTAACAAGTCTATATTAAATATGGGTTTACAAACATTTCGTAAAAAATGTAAAGAATAAAATATTGCAAAACCGCAAAAGAAAAGCAATTTCATTCTACTTATTTGCTCACCGTTGCTATCTAAAAATTTCAGGAGACTCTTTACTTACAGATTTTTAATATTTTCGTATAAAAATATATTTGAAAATGGGAAGGGTTCAATTTAGAAACTGTTTTATTTTTATTGGTAAATTCAGTCAAACACACATGTGGAAAGCGCCTCATTTGTCCCCATTTCAATTAGGGTGGTAGTTAGAATCTGACTAGAACAACTGGATTAGTAAGTTCTAATCAGGACCCTTTAAGGCACTGCTTAGATTTTTTATTCCTCATGACTGGAAAAACTGTGTGCCTATAGTTAGGCCCTTATCTTGAATTTGAGCCAGGCTGTAGTTAGTTCCTGACTATGAAAGAAGAATAAAAAAATTCTAGTCAGGTACTGGTCGGGCCTTAGTGACTAAATGATGCTTTAGTAAACAGGCAAATGGCTTTTTTACCCGTGCAGAAATTTGGATGGGGTTTTGGTGGGGTCCTCGAAAGTTTTCCCTACTTCTAGTGTGGTCCTGGTCTGGA
>JAAAKG020100668.1:0-15904 GCA_010014905.2 Druon quercuslanigerum | reverse complement strand
AGGTAAGTGTTACAAATCGCCATGAATAAATTCGGGGAAGTTATTAATTTTTAGACGCACGTATAAAATTTTGCAATAAATAAATACATTTTTCAATAAACAATAAACATAAATGTGGAGTTTTAATCGAGTATTTTGATAGTGCAAGCCTAAAGAAATTAAATGATATGTTGCACAAACTTGTACGACGTTTTTTCATGTCTTTATAACATTTGTTAATTAACCGGTTTGTTTTGTCAAAAACCGATTATTCATAACCTGTCAAAAATTTTGGATTGAAAAAAAACATGGATATTTGGATCATCACAGCGGACAGTTTGCAATAACTTAACATGTTTTATTTATTTAGCACGATACAAAAAAAATATTGAAAAAGTAGCGTTTTTTATTGGTTTTTTGTTAATAAGTAATAAGTGAATTCGCCCATTTTAACGCGCGACGTCTCATTCGACGAGGATTTTTTAACGTTAAAAATAAGTGAAATACCGATTCTTCCTAAGAATATCCAGTCGAGCCAGACTGAAAAAACGATTTTTCAGATATATTTGCATTATTTAAACAATGTTGCCGGAAGAATTACGAGTGGATAACTTTTGAAAAAATGCAGATTGCCTGGACTACTCAGGCTTTATCTTACACGTAGACGGTTTTGACTTGGCTTTGCGACTAAGTTAATGGGTGTAAATATGAGACTGAAAATTGTCATTTTGAGACCATTGACATTTGAGTTGCAACTAATTTAAAACCAACATTTTTGTGTGTTTCGGCAGTCAACTTTGGAAGTCGTTCCTCGGTCAAAATGTTAAGATAAAAGTTACCAACTATGCCACTGTAGATCAATAAAACTTGAAATTCCTGATTTATTACAATAATTATTTTCTTTATTTATAGTATTTCCTGATTAAATAAAAACAAAAATCACTTCTTAAATAAATTGTTGATACATAAGAATAATTGATATTTTTAAAACGAATGCACTCAAAATGCTAGTTTATTTTTTAGCTCAAAATTATTGTCAATATATCTTTCTTGTTTTAAATTCGAAACTTGACTATTGACTATTTTAAAGATTTTGCTGATACCACTGATTCATTTTCAGTTATATTTGTGTAAACAGCAAGGATAGATATAGTTGGTTTAGATAAAATTGTCTTACGTCTGCTTAAAATTTCATTACAAATACTGGATAAATATTTATTATAGTTATTAAACTTCATATTGAATCATAAAAAAGTGCTGCTTTATGAGGATCTTGATAGGAAATTGCGGTCAAGTTGAAATGTGAAGAAGATTGTGGTAGAATTAGATCTTGCCTTGATTAAAAATAGGTACTGAACCTTTGATGTTCCATTGGCTTTGATTAATAATGATTATGAGTGGTCTTTGGACAATATTCTTTTCTTTCAATTACTTATACGTCTAATTTTCCTTCTGTGGGTGTTAGATTGTGCCTAAGAAAATCTTCTTCAATCAGTTCTATACAAATTTTAAAGACGAATGTTTAAAAAACTTCAATTATCAAGCCGATTTTTCTAATATAATAAATTATTATGTTTAAAGTTAAGCACAATATCAACTGTATTTTATTTATAAAAAATATATTCTTATTACCCAGTTTTATTGAGTAATATATTGATGAAGCAAACTCACTACCCTTTAAGAATAATTAGCGACGCAATTGGATTATGTAATAGTAAGTCTTCTCAACTGATTCACACTTGTTTAAATCAGTAGAGGAGAGCATTCCTCTCAGATCTATTTACAGATTCAATTTACGTAAAACGTATAAAATCAATCCAATGAAATGCTTGAATCAATTAAGGCTTTCCAATGAAGAAAAAACAGGCGTTTGGAATTATATAAATTATTATTAAATAATCGATTAAACATTTTTAACATTAAAAGAAGTCACATGGTATCCTCTTGTCGATAAAATGAGCAGAATTTATTGAAATCTGATAATAGTTTTTTTAATTTTTGTATAAAGTCATATATAAAGAGTTCAGAGATACAGAAAATTTTCTTTAAAACTCTTGTATGTTTGGAATTTTTCAAATATAAATCTTTTCTCTGTTAAAAAATACCATAATTAACAATACTGCAATTTTTTACAGTATAATATAAACATTTTGTCTAAGTGTTTTCATTTCATCCTCATTACTTTAAGTTGTTCTTGTGTAGGGTCATCCTGTATAAAGTTGTATTATTTTTCAACATAAATATTAAACCTTTTATTATTTATAGACAAGATTTGGCTGTTATTAATTATTGCTTTTATAGATTATTTTCAAAGAAATTGAAATGCTACTAGAAAATTCCAATTCGTAATTGTGACATCTAATCATTTGATTTGAATTTTTTTACATAGGCACCTTTTGTTTCTATATTTTTTGTTTCGTCAAAAGTTTTTACATTTTTATTGATCATTTTTTAAATATTAATGAAACTTTCATGTAAGATTCAAAGTTTTATTTTTTATTTTCATTAATATCCCTTATAATTATCAAAAATTTAAAGCAAAAATATGTTTTGAAATTAGTGGATTTTTTATTAACAGGAACAAAAGTACAATATTGTAAAATTTAGATATTAGTAGATAATTTATATTTGCAGAAATTAAGAATAATGTCAAAAAATACGATGATTGGCCATGACGACATAATGTTTAGCACATAGGTGAATAATTGTATAATTTGCCACTGAAATGTGGTAAAATCCAGTCTTCGAATACATCAGGTTGTACAGATTAGTAATTTTAGATTAGTAATATAGATAGTTAATAAAAGTTTAAGCAATTTTGATTTAATATTTTTAATTGCTTTTTAGATATAGTGGACGATCCTTATATTTTCGCATAATTCATGAGAACAATAAGTAACCACCAATTTATCAATATACAAAAATAATTTTAGGATTAGAATATTATTATCGAAAATAAAGCACTGAACGAGATAAGTATATATTTTAACTAATTTTTTTACATTTAGAGAGTAGTTTTCTCTAAATCTGAATTAGTGAAAATTTGTCTATCTGAATATTATTATTACCTAAGTGTTTGACTAATAAAATAATAATATTTTAGTTGAAATAATTATAATTTTCCCATTTTGAAACAATAAATTATGAATACGTAATGCATCCTTTAAGGCGTCATTCACAAAATATGTGATACGTTTAGGAGGGTGTAAGGGTCTTACGCAGGGGGTGGGAGAGGGTGAAAAGTTTCTGAAAAATGTATCACGTATTTTGTGAATGGCCCCTAAAAAGTTTCATAATACTACCTTCTTATTGTTTCAAAAAAGTTGAAATTGTTTGATAAATTTCCGAAAAGTGCTTACCTCCGATTTATTTTGAACTTTGTAAATCGATGTCTTTTGACTCGCTGATAATCAAAATGATAGTGAAAATACCCAAAAACTTGATTTCCAGGGTGAAAGCTCGCTAAAAAAAAAAACAAATTTATGAGTTTTCCGTTTATTGAATTAAATATTAAAAATTTAGAAAAGAAGCTTTAAATAAAAGTTAGAGCAGTTCTTAAAACACAACTTTTGTATTAATTACAATTTTCCGAAGAAACCATTATTTTTTTTAGAAACAAAGGAAGATGTTGGAAAAGGGAAGGTATGTGACCTAGATTATTTGATTGACCAGTTACGGGGGTGCCTTTCTGTCGTCCACGTGACGTTAAAAAAGTATAGGGGATTGAACAACATTATTTTGGCGACAAATCAAATAGGTATAGTTTCAAAGGTTGAAACTTTTATTCAAGACTTTTTCCTTTCGAACCAACATTTATCGAAAGAAAGTAAAGAAAACACCAATTTTGGTGTGTGAACCTTCAAAATTAAATTTTCGGGTATTTTCACTATTATTTTCGTAATCAGCGAGTCTAAATACGTGGATATACCTAGTTTAAAATTATTCGGAGGTAAGTACAGTGCAAATCTTCAATAGCCCGCCCTTCTATAGCCCTTACGAGAATGTACAGGTGTAACAGGAGCTGCACAGGGTGCGCGGGGTCTGCGGTTGTCACTCGACGAGCACTTAGGTGTGAACAAACGAAAGCGTAGCGGGCTCTAACGGGTTTGTTCCCACTCACCGGCATTCCCAAAACCGGCGCAGCAGTAGAGTTTTACTGTACTTTTCAGAACCGCATCGAAAATGTTACACAATCGCGTTCTTTTATGAAGATAGTGTCTATAATTCGCTCTTCTCTGATATCAAATTAATAAATATTTCGACTAAACAAATTAGTATTTTTTTGTTAATCTTTAGTATCTCAATGTTTTCTAATTAAATTAGTAGAACCTACTCCAAAACCCGTCCCCTCCTCACTATCCGCCAATATCCTTTGTCCTAACTCATTTGAACCCGCTCTACCCTATTCACCTTATTGCTCCATCTTGACCCTTTCACCCTTCCACTTTCATTTAAGGGGCTTCCAATGAATTGGCGGTATATAACCTGCCACATTACGGCTACATGGAAGAACTTTGTGATGTAATTTTTGTACCACATAATCAATAGCACATATCTGTGCTTACACGTTGATTTCTTCGGAAAATGTTCATTTCATTGATTTTTAAATTGAAAGGAAAAATAAGGGCCCAACGCAATAACAACAGTTAACAGAAACTTTGTGTGAAATTTCAGGTTTTAAAATATAATGCGTATAGAATTCTAGAAAGTAAAGTGACGCACTATTATTTTCTTTTGGAGAAACGTTAAATTTTCTGAAACTCTCTAATCAAATTTAGAGCAAATATGCTTAAGGCCATGTGATGAGTGGGTCGCTTGAACAGATTCCTACCTGACCTTCACTTTTTTTATTTTATGACTTACTTTCACACGAAGCGTAACATCTAATTGAAAATTTAGCAGACTAAATAAGAAACACTAAGAAAGTTGTGTCTGGTTCTAAAGTTTTATAATTATTAAGAAAAACTTTTGTAAATTATTTTTTTATTTGCTTTTTCCAGAATTAATAAAATTCAGGACCAGACCCACCTCTCTTAGTGCTTCTTATTTTGTATCCCAAAGTATTTTTTAAAGTATTCTTGAAATTGCTATAAGAATTCAAAGTCTCTAGTTTCATTTATAATAAAATAAACAATTATTTTCTAGTATAAAAAGACAGTGAGGTTTTCTGTAAATCCTTTTTCTCAACAAAAAAAAAATATCAAAAAATACATTGTCAACGCTGTCAATTTCCCATGTCAATGCAAAAAGAAAATTAATTTACCTCAGAGGCATCTCGTAGATTATGAACAGGTATCATGGATCAAAGACTTGTAATAAACGAAAGGATATAACACTTAAATAATCATACCAAACACACACCGCCACATTCGTATAACTTTAAATACCCGAGCATAGGATGCATATTATAAATATTAAAAAAATATGCTATTTGAAAAGCTAGCGACTGAAACTAAGCATAATGCCATGCCCAAAAATATTTTCCATCGATTAAAAAAAAATTGGAACTGATATTCTTATTTCCCTAGCTGTGTGTTGGGGGAGAGCATGCATAAGAGGGTAGATAATACGTCACATCATAGTGTGCTAAATGAAATAAAGAAAAATTAAGGTTTCTTCAGAAAACAACTTTATTACTAAACACCGAACAACAGTTACAGAGGAAAAGGGTAAGGAACTATCTTTCTATTTCTTTGTATTGACATGTCGAATATTGCCGGACAACTTTTGGACATCTTAAGCCAACAAACCCTTCAGATTGAAACACGAGTCTCCGGCGCAAAATGTATTTGCTTTTAGTCACTTTGGGGGCATGATAATAACTTTGAAACTGACTTAGAAAAACGCGAATATCTCCTAAACTAAAATCGTCAATACCCCATGTAGAAATTCCGATCGTGGTTTAGTAGGGCCCTGAATAGATTTTCCCTATTTCTAATCCAGCTCTTGTCGGGGAAAATGGAAAGTGCCTGACTAGTTCTGTAACGCTGTTTTAGCCAGTTTATAGCTAGAACTTCTGATCAGGCCCTAACGGAGAGTGCCCTGTTATCGCCCGACGATTAATAGATATGGCAAAACAGTATTTAAAAAATAAATATTTATTGATTGCGAGTATTTTCACTTTGTATATTAATGGTCCTTTTTAGAGTGGATACATATATTAAATTTTTAAACACTATATTACAAATAAAATTTATTACGCTACGATGTATCAAACACACCTACATCTATACCTAAATCTATCGCCTAGCAGTCGTGAGTCTTAATCATTACGCTAAATCTTCGAGTTGATAGTCGATGAAAAAACCATACTTATAAGATACAGCTGAACAAATTTTAAACTCTCTTTTTCTAATTAAATATTTATTATTATACGACGTTATGTAAATGTAAAATATACAAACTGTTCAAAGTAATACCAGTAAAATAATTTTTAAATAAATAAGTTTTTAGATTGAAATTTCTCTTCCTGTAAAATTGCGTTTTCCCGTCGTAGGCTACTTTACAACTTTTTGCAATGACAGGAAATATAATTTTTTTTGAACATTTATAGTTTTTAATAAGGATGGAATTTTTTCTTAAAGAAAAATAGGATACAGATAGATTTGCCATACCTATACGAGGCACGAAATTCTTCACTAGAACCTGACGGGGCACCCATCAGTTTTTTCTAGACAAGATATTCTGGTAGGGGCCTTAACCAGTTTTTTCTGGACTAGATATTTTTATGGGGGCCCCAACCTATTTTTTCTTGACTATATATTATGATACGGACCCCATTAGAACCCAACTTCAAACAGGCAAAGATGAGGAAATTTCTGCTTGGGAAATTTGAGGCAAATCATCTCCTCGAAATATAGAAATTAAACTTCACAAAGGAACTCAGAAGGGCGAAGTCTTATTACGTTAATAAGTGTTTCGTGAATATGGAAATACATTCCACGTGCTACTATAATTAGAGGCTTCTAATTTTAATCGTCAGTAACGTAAAAACATAGGGACATGAAAATAAATAAATAAGAATAAGAATAAATACTATATGTAAAAGTAAACTAAAAGCAATCAAAAGAGGCATTTAAAAAAAAAGAAAAGGAAATATGGGAAAAAGAGAGATAAATGAATATGGAGAAACACGTACCTACATAAAAGCAAAGAGATGAAAAGAGGAAGACAAAAGCGGAAGAGATTCGGCATAATTATAGGATGAGATGGCAGATAATCATTTCCGTTTGGTACACCAGTGGAACACTTTCTGTTTGCAGATCGCTGTAGTTATCACATATAGTATGCGCAATTTGTCATTTCATTCAAGTCAGATGGAAAACGCGAAGATTGTAAAACGAGAAAGGGGAGTGGGGAAAGTGAAAGAGTCAGAGTCGACTGCATATTCGAAATGCTGTTTACAGCCCTTGTGGATGTAATATCGACCTTAGTGCCTCGAAAGTCGGAGAACCTTCTTTGAAATACAAGAAGTCTTGACCTTATTAAAGAAAAAAGGACTTCTATTGAAACGCGACATTTATAAGAACTCTAGTTTTCAGACATTTTTGAGTTATCACAATGCAATTACAGATAAATAGTTTGGTGAAGTACTACGGAAATGATTAAAAATGGGCTCAAATTATGAAGGCATGAAACTTTGTATATGTGTTATTTTTGCCGTAAAAATGTATTTAAAATAGTGTGCTAAAAAATGCTAAAAATCTATTTCCAATAAAAAATGCGCCATTTTTTAATTGAAAATCCTGTATTTTTCAAAATTCTGAAGAGAATTCACGCTGTTTTTTTGAAAAGAAAAAACCTATGTGTTTTCGAAAAACATGCTTAATGAAGAAAAATGATGGACGCAAAAGCTGTTCTTCTTGAAGAAACCTGCAAAAAGTTCTTTTTCCTATCTTTGATATTTTAAAACGTGTTTTCAGTATTTCAAAAAATGTATATATTATTTAAACATAGTTGTATTCCTTTCTGTCTGCTAAAGAACGTGTTATAAGCAACTTGAACATGATCCTCAGGTAAAAAAATATTAGTGTCATTGTTTTTATACGTTTTTTTTTAAATTTTTTTTTGAAATTTGAAATTCATATATATTGAGATAAAATTTGGTATATTTTCAATATGGGCATTATTTATCTAAATAAACATTAACATTTTTATATCTCGATGAATTCGCATAGAAACAATACCCCATACATAGTTCAGGCGTTATTAAAAAAAGTTTAATTTTTGAAAATTCCTAAAAAAAATTTTTAAACAAAAAATTAAAAATAATGTTTCTAATTTTATTCCTACCTGAGGATCATAATCAACTAACTTCTTAGGCGTTCTTTAGTGGGCAGAAAGAAATACAACTTTTGGGAAAAAATAAAGAACTTTCAAAATACTAAAAATATTTAAAAATGGAAAAGAACTTTTTCTAAGACTTTTGAAGAAGAACAATTGTTACTTTGCACTTTTTCCATTTTCGCACATATTTTTCGGATAAAGTTAATGATTTATTTTTATAAAAACAGCAGCCAGTTTTTTTATTTTACACAATTAGGCCTATTAAGACGTTAATCAAGTCACTCTAATCCCCCTCTCCCAGACTTTTTCTGTCCTCCTCACCCTATTACTCTACTAACCATTCCTTTCCCTAATATCCTACGCCTTAATTCGCCACATTTCCTCACCTTTCATCTACCACCAAATTATCTACTTTCCCTGTGGTCACTTCCTCCATACTTCATCACACCTACTTTTCCATCCTCTATTCATCAGCACTTCCTTAACACCAATCCCCTCCCCCTATCTTCTAAATCCCTTATTTTTCCTACTCCCCCTTCCATCACTGACCTACTTGTCCTTCATTGACTTCCGCTATTTCCCTAAGGCTCCATCTCTTCTGCTACTTTCCCTCCCACACTTATATGTTTTTCCCTACTACCCCTCCCGATAAAAAGTACGGTGAATGGAGGGACGACAGATTATTAAAAATAAAAAAGTCAGTTATCTCCATTATTTTGACACTAAGTGAATTTCAAACACAAATTTCTCAGTTTTTTTGGAATCAAAATTTTCAGAAAATTTCTGACATCTTATGCAGAAAATTATTTTAGGTTGATAAGAACACATATATATCAACAACTTGAGCTTATTTTAGGTTTACTGTACGAACTAAGAAAAATAAATTTGTAAACGAATTTAATATTGAACACAATTCAATCTCGAAGTCGGGACCATTACTGTTATCTTTGTATATGGTTAAAAACGAATATTCGTTGCTAAAATTTGGACATTTTTATGAAAAACATGCCCTTTCAACTATTACAGAATTTTCCTTTAGACTATCCCGCTCAAGTGTAAGGTGCAAGATTTCTTAATATTAGCCCTGAACGTACTGGAAATTGGTTACTCTTACGGTTTAAATAACGGAAGACAGTTCCTTGATTTAAGCTAAAAATGAACATTTGATATGTCGATGGCATTTAGATAAACTAAAATTTTGGTCTGTTTTTCCGAAAAAATAGTTTATAAAAATGAAATTTATCAGAATATTATTGGGTAAATGATGAATAGTGTCAACAGCCCTGGACTTGCTAGAAATGTGTTATACTCTTATGGTAGATAGTAGAAAGAATATACAAAATCTACTGATATATTAAATAATTTGGCGATATGATTTCACCTTATGAAGTTATGTATAGAAATTTTTTTCCGCATTAGAATAAACAAAACAAGTTTTTTCCAATTTTGTACTTATCAATGCTATCTTCCATTAGGTTCCCTAAAAAGTTTCCGCACTCTGACAGTTAACATTTCCCTAAATTTTCCTGTTTTAATACAAATTTTTTTCGAAATAATTCAAACTTGTGTCATTTTAATTTGTGGTTCTGACAGGTTATTACGGTAGAATTGCAGAAGCGAGATGAAAATAAAAAATGTATATTTTTTTTAGTAAAATTATCTCCATATCATCTAGAATAATTGGGTATGTGCAGACCCGACTAAAACTGGAGCGATTGTTGGAGGTATTGGATTGCATATTAACCCCTGAACTGATGTAGGAGATGATTCGACAGCCTTCTCGGCTTTTCGGTATATCGGTACTTTGGACATTATACCCTCTATAATCTGCATGAACGAAGTTGATAGTACGAATTATATTTAAAAAACGTAGATAAATGAAAGAATAATTCTCTAAATCGGAATTGGGTAATTCAAGAGCATTAGTTTTTACTCATTTTTCGTCAGAGTTATCTAATTCTCATTGAATTTCTAGTTAAAAGAAAATAAACTTGTTATTGATTCGACTTTAAAATTAGATTTCATTATTGTGAATTCTGGAAAAAACAAAAAATATATTATATGTAAAATGAGTATTACATATACACATAGCGTGTGTGCTATTTTTACATTGTTTAGTTATTATTGACAAAATAGCTATGCAAGTCTTAAAAAAACCACTGTATGTATATTTTTGTAACATTATTCATAAATATGAAACTTTTCTTGAATTTATAAATAAATAAATTTATATTTTATTTAAGTTGTATCGATTGGAATTCCTTTTGAAAGTGTGTGTAGTCTGACATTTCATCAATCTGAAACTTTGCATGGCCTTTTGAGCCTAAGATGAATTTGAAAATGCAATTATGAAGCCTTTGATGATTTTTCAAAAATTATTATAGTAATTTGACCCGTAGTAGGGATTTGCCCTGGTTGAGAGTACTTCTATTTTCATAATTACAACATTATGTTGTGCGAGTGTAACGATTAGAATGTATAGCTTTAAGCAAATTAAGATTTGAATATGTATACTTAATTAAGTAAAAAATTCAGAACACGAAGACAAACCTTAAATTCACATTCGACAAGCATCTAATCATAAACCCAAGGGTTTGTCATAAAAGGTTTGGAAACTCTAGGGTTTGTAAAGTAGCTTCGTACGCGATCACCGCGATTTCCACGACGCAACGTAGGCCATGAAAACCGTTATTTTTTATGTTTTTCTAGTGAAAAATAGTGTACGCGACCTGAGTACCTGAGGGTAAGAGGTGAAATATGGAAAAATAAGGTAAAAGAGCTGAGGGATCAAGTAGAAGGATTGCAGAGAGAAGTGGCGTCCGTAAAGAAGGAAAAAAATGATAAAATGAAGTAGATGGAAGGAGAGATTAGAGAATGGTGAAGGGCAGAACAAACGCTTGAGAAGATAAAGGGCAGGTCGGAGAGGGAATTTATTTGACAGGGGGAGGGCGAGAAGCAAGGTATTTAGGAGAGGATGGAAAACAAGATAGAAAATAAAGTGGGAGAGCGGTTATCTATTATAGACTATGTGAGAATGAATATGCTATGGTTGGGAGGAGATAGGGAAATTCGCAGTAGAAGGGAGGGTAGAATCAAACCATCAGCTATTTGGTTTGTGGATAAAGGGGGAGGTTGGCGGAAGGCAGGCTGGGGAAGAAGGGTTATTAGGAAATGTGTACAAAAGAAGGTATTTAGAAAGAAGAAGAAAGGAATGGTAAAGCCGTGGTGGAATAGGGAATGTAAAAAGATAAAGAGAACGATAAAAAGAAAGTACAGGAAGTGAAAGGAAGGAAATGCGAAAAGGGAGGAGTACGTAGAAATAAGGAAGGAGTTTAAGGTGATGTGTAACAAGAAAGAGCAGGAAAAGGAAAAAGAGTTGGAAGAGGAGTTAAGAAATATTAAGACAGAAGGGTACGTGTGGAAGATAATTAATAGGTTATAATTAATTTTTTGAAGGTTCACTTCAGGGATCAGACACACGAAAGAGAGATGGGGTGATTAGAAGAATAAGGAAGATAGATCGAAAGGAGCTGAACGACAGGGAGATAGAGAGGCAGATAAGGATAAGATAAGTTAGTATGGTAGGGGGGGGGGAGGGATTCCCAAGAGGTTGAGGGAGGAGGTGATCGTTCTAATGTATAAAAAAGGGGATAGGGAGAGGCAGGAAGATTATAGAGGAATTACGCTAATGAATACGGCGTACAAAATATACGCGATGGTGCTGGCAGATAGGCTGCGGAAGGATGTTAAGGTGAAAGGCATACTGCCGGAGACGCGGGTGGGCTTTAGGGAGGCAAGGAGTATTATTGACTGAGAGATTGTCAGAGCGTTCGCGTTTTTGTAGGTCTAAAAGGGAGGTATATCTAAAAAGGGAGCTATATGAGGAGATGAAAGATAGGTTTTAAAGGAGACGATGAAAAGGTTGGCAAGATACCTGGACAAAAATAGGTTAGAGTTAAATGGGGATAAGTCGAAGGTTATGGTGTTCAGAAAAGGAGGTGGAGGGATAAAGGAGGGGAGTGGAAGTGGATGAGAAAAGCGATACAGGAGGTAAAAGAGTTTGTGTACCTGGACTTCCTGTTTCGGAGGAATAAGGGAGTGGATGGTCATATAAAAGAGGGAGAGAGTGAGAAGGGCTAATATATTGTCAGGAGGGAGACAGGAAGAACGAGTTTAGGGATTATAACAAGGAACAGAGCGTGTAAATATGAGGAGAAATTTTTGGAAGAGGGGGGAAGTAAGCTGGATAGGGAATGTTGGTGGGAGAAGGAGAACAGACGTAGGGGTTTGAGGATGAAGATGAAAAGGGAAAGGTATTTCAAAACGAATAGATTGCAGATGGATGAAGTGAGAAGGGTGCACGAGGAAGGAAGGAGGATGTATGAGTTGGTTAAAAAAAAACAGCATGGAGAGAAAGAGAGAGAAAGAAGCAGGGGAGGGGAGAATAAGAGAGTCAAGGTTTAATGGGAGCTATGTGTGGATTATGCCAAGGCAGAGAGCGCAATATTTGTGTGAGGAAGGAGAGCAAGGAAGTCAGGAACTTTAAACGAGAATGAGATGGGGATGCATGAAAAGTTATAATAGGTTCTGGCTTTCTGGAGAGAAGAGAATGTGTGAATTGTGCGGGAAGGGGTATGCAAAAGTGGAACACTCGTTGGAGGAGTGTGAAGAGGTGGAAAGGAGTGGAATACGCATGGAGGTATTGTTGCATGAAAGGGAGGACATAAGGGTAGTGGCATGGGTAAAGGGGATATTGGGTAAGATAGAGAAGAGAAGCAAGGAGGAAGAGGAATTAAAAAGAAAAGATTGTGCATAGGAGAGGAAGGAGATTTAAGAAAACTGTACATATTGCAAATAGTAGATAAGGATTAAAGATTAACTTCGGAGGCAGAGGATGGCAAGGCGAGGCAAAGCGAGAAAATAACGTAATACGTGCGAGGCGAGAAAGTAGCGACATGCGTGCGAGGCGATGTGAAGCGAGGAACGCAAGGTCGGCTTAGAGATAATGTGTGGAGGGATGTTAATCTTTAAAGAGTTAGTTGTAAGAAAATTCTGTAAAAATGGAAGTGTAAGCAAGTTCATTTTTTTAAGGCCAGCAGGCTGAAAAATAAACGATTATCTGTATACTATTCTTGAATGCTAGAGGTATACGTTTCAAGTGCCAGTGAAATAGAAATTCAACATCAAAAGGTAAGTGTGTAATTGGCACAAATATTGTATTTAAAGTCTTATTTCATAATATGTACTCATTTGCTAACATACTTTGATTAGCAAAGAATTTAAGTCTAATTGTCAAAATGCCAAAAGTCCGTACTTTGAGTCACATTAGGCACGTAAGTTGGGCAGCTAGGGACCCTTAGGATCTAACTATGTTAACTAAATTATGTAATCTAAAGGTATAGATCCTGGACGCAAAGAAGGAACATGCAAAGGTTGAAGAAGACCAAAAATGGGAGCTGCTTGTTTGTGAACTTTAAATTTGCACTCCTGCACGTTGCGATGTCGTAAAATGAGATTTCGAGCTACTCATCGTATCACCGATAACGTTAAATGCATTGGACGAGTTACTCAAGACGCGCCAAGGCAACATACCGCATTTTACACACCTACTTTTACAAAAATGGGATTAGTTATAAGTAAAAGATACCATTATATTTTTCCAATGTTTTCATTATATTCTATAATACATTTAATTTATATTTTCCAAAAAAAATTGGTAATATTGCATAGTATATATTTATGGCACTCACTTACTTTATAAACAACTATTTTTTCCTTGTACTACAAATTTTATGTGTAAATTTTCGGCATTAGTTGACATCTTTTATGAATTTAATTTTTTTTACAGTCTACAGTTATAAGATCTTTGAAAGTAGGATAAGAGCAAAGCTTGGTATCGGGTTATAGGAGAGTGACCTCTACAACGTTTAAATCTGCAATATCCATGTTTCTTTCAGAAAATGTGTACCACGAATGAGTGAAAGTAAAGTCAGTGTACAGTAATTCCAAACAAGCACACTGCCCTACCTCTAATAGGCCATAACTTCTATAACTTGACCGTTTTCGGCTTCTCACATTCATAAATTGCGATTTGGATTTTTAAAGGGCCTGGTTAGTTACCCTACTTCTGATCGGGTGCTGGTCGGGAAAATAGAGAAAGCCAGACTAGTTATCTAACGCTAATTTAGTCGGGCTCTATCTAGAACTTCTAAGCGCGTCCTAACTAGATTATATTTCTATCGCCCATCTGGAGTATCCTGTTTTCCAGTATATTGTGCACCGTAAAAAAATCAGGTGAAAATCACGTGAGATCCGTAAAATAGCACCGTCCGTCAGAGTAAATTAACGTACTTTTGTAAATTTAACCCAACGGTTCTTGTGATTTCACGGCAACTTTGTAAAATTACATCGATCAGCCAGGGACATAAAAGGACCCTTGTCCAGCGATGTACAACCGCTTTGTAGGTCGGAGGAATTTTCCGAAGGAAAACTAAAATACTCAGTTCAGTGAGCGTAAAATAACGGCATGGCGATAAATTTACGCATGAGAATTTATTTTTAGTTTCCCTGTTCGTAATTTTCAATTCACTTTAGTAATTTCACTATTTTTAAATGTAAATTACTCATCACTTTATTCAGAAAATTCACCTATAATCAAATTTATAGCGCTAAATATATATTATTAAAATAATTAATATATCCACGTGTGCATATAAATATAACCTGTAAAATCATGCTGCATAATGAAATGTGGTCGGGTTGCCGGTGGTGTGGCTTTCATGGGGAATTGGCGCCTTTTTATATCTCTAACGTGCGGACGAAAACGATTAATTGGACTCTTTTTCTGCATGGTGAAGCTCAGTGACGCAAATAATTTAATCTGCGATAAGTCTTTTTCAGTTATTATTATTTATACATATACAGTCACATTTATTTTACGGATTTAGACTTTTTGGAGGTATACATAACCTCACTTTGTTTCCATAACCAGAATTTCCCATCCATAACCTGAGTTATACATCCACGCTACGCGAAATTACCAACTGAGTTCTTATGGTCACAGAAGCAGTATGTACAATTCACAACTAGATGGAGTTTTACGTTCATGGATGGAAATTTACGGTGCAGCCGTCATTTTCATTCTAGACGTAATTTTACACCGTCCATCGAGGGTCCTTTTATGTACATCGCCCAGCGATGTAAAATTCCCAGAAATTTTCTACAGTGTACATTTATTATTATTATTATTACACCATTAAGCATTAAACAGTGCTCCGACCCAGGTCGGAACCCAGGAAACGGAACCCCTAGAAGATCGCTCATTCGTAGAGTTAATATTATTATCATTATTACTTATATCACGTAATGCGAAATAGTAGAATGTAAGTAGGTGTTAAGCTAGACTAAGGATGGATTTGTAAATATGTGTACAGGGAGCGGAGGCTCTCAAACCCATAAAATGGAGAGATTAAATATACATACTATTATTATTATTACACCATTAGGCCGTTTCCCTTTTGGGGTAGGCGTGACTCACTCGGTGGGGAGGGGAGTAGTGTGACGAAGGGGTTATAAAATTTTTAGATTGATCTGGAATTCTCATGTTATTTATTTAAATAACACGATCACTCTGCAACAC
>JAAAKG020100657.1:0-15905 GCA_010014905.2 Druon quercuslanigerum | reverse complement strand
CCCCAAATCCGAACCCTGGCTAGACTGAAGCATCCGGAGGGACACCACGCAGGTAGAGTAAAACGAACCGTTACAAATTTAAAAATTTCACAATAATTTCAAAGATCCTAAAAGATTTTAAAATATTTTAGAAATATTTTTAACAAGTCACAAAGATTTCAAGAAAATTCAAAAAAACTTAAAAAATTTCACAAACATTCTAAAATATTTCACAACGATTTTAAAGAACTATAACATATATTATACATATTTCATAAAGATTTTAAGAATTACACGAAGATTACAGAAAACTTTAAAAATTTTAAAATATTAAAAAGATTTAAAAGATTTTACAAAGATTCTAAAATATTTCAATAAATAAAGAAATTTGGAAAATATTTTAGAATGATTTGAAACAAGTCACAAGGATTTCACAAATATTAAAAATATTTTACAAAGATTAAAAAAATTTCAAAAAATTCCAAATGTTACAAAGATTTTAAAATTTTTTCAATGATTTCAAAATGATATTAAAAAGTTTAAAGATTTTAAACAGATTTCAGAAGATTGCTAAATGTTTCAAAGATTTTACAAATATTTCAAAATCATTTAAAAGATATTCTACAAAAATTCTAAAATGTTTCAAATATTAAAGAAATTTTAAAAATATTTTAGGATAATTTCAAACAAGTCACAAATATTTCACAAAGAAAAATTTCGCAAGATTTGAAGAAATTAGCAATGATTCCAAAATATTTCGTAATATTTTATAAAATTTGAAACATGCGTTATGATATGCTTTTGGTTCAATTACTTCAGTTTTACCTAAAGAGAAGAAAAAATTTCCTGGGTTCTGATCCTTGTGGAGATAGAGACATTTTTTCACAATCTTAAAGATTTATCAATATTTTAATAATATTAATTTATACCAGTAGACAAACAAAATTAACACCTAAAATTAGGAATAAAACATAAACTACACATCCTATCAAAATCTTACCCATAAAAAATTTGCAGATCTTTTTTGAGTGCACAACTTTTGTCAAATCACCATTTGTCGCATCTTGCATAGTTTGAGCGTAAAATTAAATTTTTTAATTTAAGGGTTTTTGGTGCAATAAAAATAAACTTTTTTAATTTTGCAAACAAATTCTAAAAGTCGTTATAATTATCTTGTAGGATGTGTGAAAAAAAAACATTTTTCTTTTCTTGACTTTTTTCGTATCGTGCGTTATTTGAATAAAAATTATAATTTTCGTTTCTTTTTTCGGATTTTTAAAAATGGTATATGTCAGAAAATTTTAATTTTATTGAAAAATGTCATTCAGATAAATTATTCGAATTTAATAGCACTATAAACACTAGCATACATAATTTACAAAATTTTTCAAAAAATCGTTTCATAAATGTTCAAAATGTGCTCACTTTTCGAATTTTTATTGAACATGACTGGCTAACGAACTTGACATTTAGTTTCGGACGCTAAAAGAGTATGCTAAAAAACAATCTAATCTGTCAATTCTTTTGAAATTTATCGTGCTTAAAGACAAACAGAGAGACAGAGAGACATACAGACAGATGGAAAATTAAATGCCTTTACCTGCTTATTACACCCTATTAAATCTCTAAAAATGACACAAAATCCTTTAAAATCAGTCTCAAAAAATTTGCACTATTCGAAATTCTTCTAAAATCTTTAAAAAAAATTTTAAATTACTTGAAATCTTCTGAAGTTCATCTATAAACATCAATTACTTTTAAAGTCATTAAAATTCTATTTACCACTGTAAGACACTTTGTAATCACACAATATTACCTAAATGAAATATGTTGTTTTTTTAGAGGAAATCATGGGGGCTAAACCATTTTTGAGACCACTAGAATTTTTTTTTCTCCTAAAATTGTTTTATCTTAATTTCTTTTTTAAACAATGAAAAATCTCGCAAAAAAGAAAGAGAAGTTTTTTATATAAATTTTTTATATGCGCAAATTTTTATCTTAAGAAAAGTTATTAAGCAAAATTTAGCAAGCATAAAACTTATAAGATACCTTCATTAACAAAAAATTAATTTTCAAAAATCTTTTTTTAATTTTTTCAGTAACACCGCTGCCATTTGGTGATAATAAATATTTTTGTGCACAAAGTTCAAATACGAGTAATTAATATTTTTTTGCAAATCAGAAAAATACGTATCACCTAATTTCCTCTAAAAAACGACATATTTGGCCCTCGAAACATTCTTCGATTTTAGGTCTTAAAATTTTAGTCTTTAAGTTTTAATTGCGTATTTAGACAGAACCAAACCGATTTGGTCCCAACTTGGCCTTATTTATTTTTTTTAGTTTGAACCACATTAAAATAAAAAATGTTTTTAAAAATAAAAATGTGTAAAAACATTTGTTAAGGTAAAATTCTTTATTTAAAAGAAGCATTACAAGTATCATCATATTTTAAGGAGAATCTCATTCCGGACACGAATTATGCGTCGCTAAAAGTTCAGAATTTTTCTATTTGTAATAAATTTGTTCAGTTCTTAAAATAAGCAATTTTAAATTAAGGTCGAGGTTCTGTCATAATTATAAATTATCATAATCGTGAGTAACAATAGTGTTGTTCTTTTTGATGACGCGAGACCGATCGCGCGCTCGAGCGCGCGTGTTTACGTCGTTCGAGATATTTTGTATTCAATACTTAATTTTTTTGCTGTTCGGACTAATTTGAATTAATTTGAAACAATTTAAAGCAATTTTGTGAGTCGAAAATAAAGCCTCTACTTAGTTTTTACGTTTCTTTGACCGTATTTGAGATAACTCAAAACTTATATTTGAAAAAAATGGTATATATTGGTTTAGGTCGGGGTGACAAAGGATATCCTCCTTTAGGAAATCATGAAAATGTTGTCAGTTTTCGCTGAAAACAACTGAAAATTTTGCATTTTTTTTGTTTAAAAAAAATCTTTTTATTTGATAGTCAATACAGTTCAAAAACAAATCCCTTCTGCAAAAACCGTAAAATTTTGGTATGAGGCAATTCCCTTCTTCAAAACCTTAAAAATGTTTTTTTAGTTTTCGCGTATAATGGACGCTTTTAGAGATAATTCATATTTTTGTATTTTTTTGAATTTTAAACTTTTGTTTACTGGTTTACGTCGAGTTTTTTTATGATAACTCAAAAAAATTGATTTAAAACAAAGTGTGTTTATTGGGTTAGTTTATGTAGGTCGAATACAATACCCCTCTGTAAAAGCCTTATCATTTTTTTCGAAGAGATTCCCCTTATTAAAATCCTTAAAATGTTTTCAGTTTTCACTTATCTTCCAGCGTTTTCAAGATAACTCAAAATTTGTTTTTTTTTGAAGGGTATTTAAAAGATATTTTTATTGGGTTATTTCGAATTGGTTGAAGATAAATCATATTTTCAAACCCCTTAAAACCTACTTAGTTTTCATGTTTCCGTGCCGCTAGCTACTTTTCTGTAAGCAGTGTTTCAGAAAGTTTAATTTGGTAAAATAATGTATTGTTGAATAAATAAAAAAGGAGTTATTAAATTAACTTTAATTAAAATTTCTTGGTCTTATAAATGCGCAATTAATTTATTTTGTAGAAATAAAATGTTTCTATTTTATTCTGTTTTCGTTCAGAAAACTTGGAGTGTTGAAAATTGCTCGATACCTCCGAACTCGACGAGTGTAATTAACAATCATTCTTCAAGTGCTCGCAAATGATGCTTTTCGTGAATTTGATCATAAGAAAATTATTGATGATGAAATAGCCGGATTTTTAATTGTAATTCTCCCAAAAAAGATAAGGTTTATGATTTGCTTATATTTATAAAATTGGTAAATCTTTAAGAACATTTTTAGGGAAAAGAATGTACGGAAGTTTGGGAAAACCTTGCACTATTAATATCTCACAATCGAGGCTATTTTCACTGAAAAAAATATTTTTTTCAGATACGGAAACTAGCTTTGTTATAAGTAGAAAAAGAGCATGCAAGGTATACTTAATGATTTTTGAAATTGGAAATGTTTTTCTAGCATCAAAGCCATCGCAATGCTCTCTCCAAAGCTGCCGCTACGAATCGAAAATTTTCATGATTGTGTATATTTTCCGGGTCGTTTTCACCGATAGTGTTGAGCATATATATAGTAGTAGTAAATATAACCCAAATTTCACAGTCGTCGTTTGTAAAGTCTACGAGGTAACATGAAGAACCTTATAGGCACTCTGCTACTTCCCTTCGTGATTTTTTTTAATTTTGGGGGTAGGTGTGCTTGATATAATACAAATCTCTTTGTGTATATAAAACTATAATTTAATTAATTTAAATAACGTTAAAATCAAATTTAAAATCCTTTTTAAGGTCCAATAATCAATTTAATCCGAAGAATTTCTGAAAATAAAACCAAGAAAAAGCCCAAATTTGAGCAACCACCATAAAATGTTCCCATTCCAATCGAAGAAAAACTTTCATCCTTTTTCCCATAAAAAAGAAAAGAATTCTATCACCCTTTCGACAAAAATAAAATAGAGGAATAAAATAATAAAATGAATAATAATAATAATTCTCATTTTTCTTTCGTCTTTTTTCTTTTTGTCCAAAGGGAAAACGAATTTTTTCTTTTACAAATTACTCGTATTTTATTTATTTTTCTATATTTTTTTATTCTGTTTTGCATATTTAAAATGGAATTTAATGCTTTTTCATTGTATGCTTAGTTTCATTTTTAAAAAGATGAAAATTAAAAAAGTGATAGCTGTTTTTAGAAAAAAAATTGGAATGCGATTTTCTCCGAATGGCCGTCGTTTTTTTTGCTGAAAATTTTTTCAGAGATAGCTGATTACAAGATCTAAATGTTACGCTATACGAGAATTTCCACTTTTAATATACAGAGGAGTACCAAAATATTAAAAAAAAATTTTTGTATTCGTTTTTTATGTGAAAAAGGTGTTGAATAATAATTTTTGCTTGAATATTACTAAATAATTTGAATTTAAAATTATATTTTCACAGCTTTTAAGGTTTTAAAGCCCTTTTTTTGCTCTTTCTTTGTTTTGCATTTAAAGACTGTAAGACCTTAAAAACTGTGAAAATAAAATTACAAATAAATAAATACAATTTATGTAAAATATTTGTAAATGAGATAAAAATTCTTATTCAACCATGGCCTTATGGAGAAAATTGCATTTCAAATTTTTTTCAAACATTTTTTTTTTCATTTTTATGTGAAAAAAAACAAAATATAATGATATAGAAAAATTAGGACTCAAAAATTATTATTGATATTGTTTTTTCTTCAAGGACTTTCATGAATTATTATTTAATTATTAATTATTTTAAATGTAAATTGCCATAATATATTTTCAAATTAAAAATTTATTGACTTTTTTAAATGGTGAATTACAGAGTGAATCTGCAGACCTGTTTCGTTAAAATTACTAAGGTTCATTTTAGGGGGTGCGTGATATCATCCCGAGGATGTTTAAATAATCTAGAACTTTTTAAATATAAGATTCGTTAATATTTGTAATTTTTATTTTATTATATGATTTTTTTCTTACTTCCAGCGTATTTTCAGTCATGAGATGTTGATATGTTTCACTGCAAAATATTTTTTTGTGTAATGGAATATTAGTTATAGCGGCACAAAAAAGAGCAATGCATAGGTATTTTTTGGAAAAAGTTATAAAACGGGAAAATTATCAAATTTTAAGTTTGGTATATTATTATTAGGATTATCTTCAGTTCATAGTAAATTCTCAGAATTTCTTAATTTTTGGAATTTATTGAATCCTTCGAGCTTCCTGCAGTATAGGAATCTATAAAATGTTTCAATTTACGGAACTTTATGAATTCTTTCACTTCTTTTATTTCCTTGAAATTTCCTAAAATATTTTAATTCCTTTAATTTCCCCAATTACTTGAATACACGTACGATTGAAAATATACATTTTTTTGCTGGAACGAGCAACTTTGTTGGCAAAAAATTTTTGGCAACAATTTTTCAAATATAGCTGTTTTTTTAAAACAAATTTTACAGCTTTAAAAAATTGCGACGGACTTTACAGATAAATAGTAGTCTATCGAATGTGACAACGCGAAGTTTCCGATGGAAAATTTCCAACAGAAAATTCTCAGCAAGGATGGGAAAGTGTAGGATCTGACGTATCGTGATTCGCCACCACCTTCAAATTGTTTAAACAGTAATTATAATTATAGTAACCATTAGGAACGATTTACACGTCAGCTAAAAAAACTTTCTTTTCTTTTACTTTAGCGTTTGCGGATAGCACCAATCTCTTGAAAAATAGATTGTTTCACTGGTTGCACTTTTCTTACACTTAACACAAACACCGAATATTTGTTCCGGCAACCTTAACTCAAATAAATCAAATTCCTGCACCGGATATGCAAAGCGCCAATAAACAATGATTTTGCTACACTAGCTCATATGACAGTGTTCACAATTTTGGGATCTTTTCTTATTGCGGATGCATCGTGTCAACAACTAGATTGGTTACTATAATGTGTATAATGTTTCTAACATCATTAAAACTAATACTTTGGCCAAAAAATATAATAATATATAATAATAGTCCCTATTGATGTTATTAGGGAGTTTTAAGATTTCTATTCTTTTTTTTTAATGTTATGTCATGTTTCGATACGATGTTCAGCTAGTGTTGATTGTGTGAAATGGTTTAGCCTGCCTTAACTCTCATGTTCCATTACATATTGGCTTACCGCTCTCCCGATTGCTCCATTATAAACTTTGCCATAAGAACAAGGGATTTTATAAACTCCCGTGTCACTGGGAGAGTTTTAAATATGGTTCGAATGTTACGTTGGTTGAGAATTCTTCCTATTTGTTCTCTGACAACTTGGATGGAGGGTCGCATGGTCGTCGGTTTCATCTCTCTTTCTATAGTAGGTTTTTTTGACTTGTCTTTTGAGTGTATTTTCCTATTGCTTTATCAATTTGTTTGTTTTTGTGATTGTCCTGTATTAGGATTTGTTATACGTTTTGCAATTTCTTGCGTGGGTTTTCTTTATCTGTTATGGAGACAGCTCTTTATACAAGAGAGTTGATGGCCAATTGTTTTTAAAATGGGTAGTCCTGGGAAGAGACATGTAGGTATCCGTTTGTAGGGTTAAGTTTTCTGTAAACTTCATGTACCAATATGTTATCAGATCTTTTATAAACTAGTGCGTCCATGAAAGGCAATTTTCAGTTTTGTTCAATTTGTATGGTGAAATAGATGGTAGAATGTAATTAATTGATAAAGACAAAAAACTTATTTAGTTCATCTAGTCCATGTCGCCAGACGACAAAGGTGTCATCAACGTAACGGAACCAGAATTCCGGTTTAACCTTGGATTGTATGAAGATTTTAGTTTCTAGATGTTCCATAGAGATGTTGTCTATTATAGGTAAAATTGGTGATTCTATTGCTGCTCCTAAAGATTTTTCGTAGAATTAGTTATTGAAAGAGAAGTAAGTGTTATTAAGACAGTGTTCTGTCAAAGGTGTGAGCTCGGACGGGAAGTGTGTGAAACATTTAATAATATTAATTGTATCAGGGAACAATACTTTCGTAAAAAGAGATACTATGTCGAAACTTAGCATGATGTCTTTGGATTAAATGTGAATATCTTGTATCTTTTTGATAAAGTTAAATGAGGTTAGGACGTGAGTAATGGAGTTTCCTTTACAAGAATTTGGTTCTATGGCGAGGAAGCATGATCGGTTCTAAGTTTGTGAGTTTATTGCGCTGACGATCAGACTGAGCGGAATGTTATTTTTGTGGATTTTTGGAAGCCCGATAAGCCTTGGAGAGATTGGATTAGTAGGTATTATTTTGGATATTGTTGGGCTGTCAACTTTAAATTCTTGAAGAAGGTTTTTTGTTTTTCTGACTGTTGCTTTTGTGGGGTCCTCTTTAAGTTTTTTGTATCTGTCGTCAGCTAGAAGTTCCATGATTTTGTTCTTTTAGTCTTCTTTATTCATTATTATTGTTGCGTTGCCTTTATCTGCGGATAATCAGCGGATAATCTTAGGATGTCTTTGCTCCGATTATGTTCTTTAATTGCGATTTTTTTTTGTTTTGATAAGTTTTAGGAGGGAACTTGAGCTTGGCGTAAAATGTTGGCCATCCTACATCTTGTGCTATTCGCTATTTTTGGTGAAAGTTTATGTATTTTGGATTTCCAATTGCTGACGATTTCTTCTTCCGGGATTTTTGAAGGAGCTGCTGCAAAACTATGTCCTTTAGATAAGGCTAAAATCATTTCATTGTTAAGAGGATGGTCAGAGATGCTTTCTATTATGTCAGTTAGTGATGTTTGAATAACTTAAAGTAATTTATCAAATTTTATATTTTGAATTTAATTTTGAAGATCTTTAATCCGTTGAGATTAGTCAAATGATATGCGGTCCTGTGTAGACCAAATTTCAAATCTAAGGGTCTTTGATAGGAAAAGTTGAAGTGCTCCTGCGTCGTTTCAAAAAGACTAATGATGTTAATAGCTTACCTTCAGAAGTACTGAGCTTACTAAATATGTTTGATTTAGCAAGAATACTCTCCCCGTAGAGTTCTTTAATTATCGATTTAATGTTCTTGTGGTAAAGTCTTTATTGGAAAAACCGGGAGAGTAGTATCGAATTGTTTTATTCTAATTACTTCCGTTCAGAATTGTTAAATATTCAATTTCAAAATTGATATTGGGTTACTTCTTAATTATAAATCTTTGTTTTCATTTTACAGAATTGAATGCTGCTGGTAATTCGGGAGCAAGTTCTAGTAATCCGGGAAGAGGTCCTGGAAAACAGGAAGCAAGCTCTGGCCCTACTAAATTGGGCAAGGGGTATCGCCCTCCGGCCCCACCTAAGCCAATGCCACGAATTAATCCGGCAGTAGCGCCTCGTCTGACACGTAATCCGGAACAGACCTACTATTTTATTAACACATTCATTAATTTGTGGATAAGTCCGGAAAATATATTAGAGCAAGTTAGCTTTCCTGGAATGATTATTCCTGATGTGGACACTCAGAAAAAAAACAGTTTAATAGTTGGTGTTCATATTGTATTGAATCACCAAATCGTCTTTTATTTGGCAAAAAATCAAACACTTTTGTCAGTCCGAACACTGCAAATCCCCAGTAAGGACAATCCGCAAATAACGTAAAAGCTTGTTTGCCTATTTATTATCCTTTTCCTTCTCTCCCTTGAGAAAATTAACATAATATGAAAATTTCAAAAAAGCAACTAACAGACTCCTAATAAATTAAAACGCATAGATCATGACCATACACGATAAAAGAATATGATATAATGCAATATTATACAACTTTCTCAAATCTATTATCAAGTCACTCAGCGTATGTTTTAAATAAAAGTTTGTCAGACATAAAGAAATATTGAATTGTTTTTAGCATAGTAGCATTTTCAAAAAAAAAAAAAAAAAAATTATTTCTATGAATATTTTTTGTGGATAACCAAAAATCTTTTGAATTGTTTCAAATCTTCTGAAAATCCTTGAAATATTTTGAAACCCTTGAAATCCTCAAGTTCGTGCAAATTCGCAGCTGTTGGAAATTTCTACGAATCGTTTGAAATAACCTGAAATCTTGAAAAGTGTTGAACATTTCAAAGCATATTTGAAAATCTCTTCAAACCTGTAAAATTCTTTAAAATTTCTTAATCCTTTGGACTACATTTTTTAAATAGTATTAGAATATAAGTTATATTACTCCATGATTTTACATCCCAATTCATGGTTTTTATTGAATTTCATTAAAATTATTACTTAAATTCTTGCAAATGTTTAAAAATGGTTGAAATCCATTTAAAATTGCTAAGAATCTTTTTAAATAATCTGAAACCTTATCAGTGACATAGAATTCTTTTAAATCTTGAAAAATTCTAGAACATTGTTTTAAACCACAATAAACGCTGCGAAATCCTTTAGAATTTTTATCCTTAAAATGTTTTTAATCTTTTTTTTAAATCGTTTAAAATATCTTGCAATTTTTAAGGTTCTTTAAAATTCCTTGAATTTCCTAGTTTCATTTTAGCATAACCTCTAGAGTTTTTTCAATTTGAAAAATGCAGTGTTTAAACAATTAAATTCTATTAAACATTATACCTTTATTAAAAATAAAAGTGATACAGAAGAAATTTCAAGGCCGTAATCAGATTCGCATTAGAAATTATTAAACGTGGAGGGGATGAAAATAATGTTTAAACGAACTTTAATGAATTATTTAAACTATTGTTTCATGTGTGATACCTAAGGGTACATTATTTTTCAGTAAATTTATTTATAATTGAGTCCAGATGCTTAATAACCGTAGAATTGCTTAAAAATGACTTCTATTTTTAAAATTTATAAAAAAGGCTTGAGATATTGCGGAGACAAGTCCAATGTGTTGTGTAGATTTTCTCTAGGACCTTCTGAATCGTAAATAATTCGAACTTTTTTCAAATGCTTTTAAATTTAACAAAACCTAAATCACATTTTGGATGCACACTAGTCACATTTATTTTTTAAAAGAAATAATTTGTTGTGAACTTTCGCGTTCGAACTTCCCCTTCTCGAGTTCAGTATACCTAATTACTGAATTGACTAGCAAACTTTTTTTAAACCAGCCGGCAGAATTTTAACAGCGAAAAATAAGAAAAAGTTTCAGGAGCAATATAATTGATTACATGTTCATACAAAAATCCTTTGAACTATATTTTGAGGAAAACTATAAAATCAACAACTTTATATTCACACTACTTTACTAAAAAACTAACTAATAACACAAAACAAATTACTTTCTATCACTCTTATATAGTGCTATACAAAACTTGTAAATAGATACGAAAGTTTAATTTCTAGATTAATTTCTATTTTGTTTAAATTCACACATATTTATTTTATTTTCAAGTTGGCGACAATCTGGAACCTAGTCTTACCCAGTGGTATATCAGTGATGAAAAAATAGTCTGGCAACTAGAAATGAAACCTCACATACATGAGATACTACTAGGACAAGAGTTCCCAATATATACCTTCGAACCAGTATCAATAACATTGTTACCTAAGAGAAAGAGACGCCACATTACAAAGAATGATGTAATAACACGGGTTGAATATCCTTTGGATATCACATATTGCATGTTCTCACTTCATGTTTCTAAACCCTATCCACAACTTATGGGAGGATTCATTCCTGATATAAACGCCTGGGATAATGATGTAAATTTGTTTTGCTAAATAACGAAAGAAAATAAATTTTTCAGCAACTTGCTCCACATTGCTCTAAAACTGCTCAATTTTGTTAGAGCAGCCATAACATGAATTGAATTATTGAATGACTAAAGCGCTCGTTGGTAATTTTTGTCTGGATTCTAAAGAAATATTTTACTGAAGCTTGATGAATGATACTATTTTAATTCGAAGGATTGTAATAATAAATAAGTATTTAAATGGACTTTTAATTGACATTCGCCTAATGATAAATGCATAAATATAAAAATGGTTAATATTGATTTTTCAAAATAAAAAATTGAAATCCAATTTTTTACTGAGTTTATCTACAATTTCTCAACATTCTGAAATACTTGAAATGAAAATTTAAGCGAAAAAAAATAACTTTGCTGATTTTCTCTAAAAAGTTTGATAAAAACACGAAAATAATCAGAAATAAATCAAATTTACTGTCATTGGAGAATATAATAAATACTAAAATGTAACATAGCAAAATGTTTACTTTATTTAAATGACCCTCGCTCCACATATGCCGGCTCTTTTTTTATTATAGTATTTGGTTTATTTTTTTTTCATCATTCATCCATACTAATTTAACGTTTTCCCCAGCTGATACTGCTGTTATATCAAAATGCGTAATAGTAAACGATAATAACAAATGAATTAATTATTGATTAAAAAGCAGCTAATAAAATTAGGTAATGTATTCATATCTTAAAAAGCATCAAACTATCATTTTCATTTAGACATTGAAAACTTTTTCTTCAATTTTTTAATTTTTACTTTTATTTCTTAAAAAACCGGTTAATTCGCATATTAAAATGTCAATTTAAAAATTAACGACAGATACCCAATTCACAGCATCAGAACCATTCGAAAAATTATGTAATTAAAAAAGAGATGTTTTAATATACATAAAATTTTATTATTCCAATTATATCCAATGTGCAATTATGTAATATTCAAATAAATAATGAATTTATTTTACGTAATTTGAAAAAACTAAACTTTAATCTTTATTTCACAACCCATCTAGAAATTTCGCTATGGCCCAGACGAGGCCCAGACCAGGTCAAATCTGTACCAGATCTGGAAAACTGACCTGGACCCGATCACTGATGAAACACACGGCCCGATTGGCCATTTTTCAAATGCATCATTTTTTATTATTTTGTTCATAATAATAATTTGATAACATGAATATGAATAAAATGAACTATATATTTTTAGTTTAGGTGGCAAATATTAGCACAAATATCTTTTGGAATTCGTTCTTTACGATTTCTACCCCAATCCTTGACATTGCCAATTATATTTTAAACTTTTATTAAGTCCTGAATTAAAATAAAACATAAGCATGTATAAGAGTAAAAAATCTTTCCCAGAAAATCCAAAAAGTTGTTATGATAATCTTCTAGGGCTTTTAAAAAGCAATTTTTTTCTTTTCTTGACTCTGAGAATATTTTTTCTTTTGGAAAAAGTCATGAGGATAATTTTTTTGTATTTTCTAATGCTATGAATATCTGCACATCGAATTTTTAAATTCAGAAAAAAGTGGTCTCAAAAATTTTCAAAATGCGCTCATTTTTTGAATTTTTATTGAAAATGCCCGGTTAACGAAGTTGTCTTTGCAGATATATTTTAGGTTCATAATTTTTGTAGATTCATCTTTTTTCGTATCTTGCATATTTTGATCAAATTAAATTTTTTTGATTTTTTATTGTTTTTCGTGTTATCAAAATTTAAATTTCGATTTTCCCAGAAAATCCAAAAAGTTGTTGTGATAGTTTTCCAGGGCTTTCAAAAAGCAATGTTTTTCTTTTCTTGACTTTGCTTTTCGATTCATTTTAAAAATTTTGAAAATGCTATAACTCTGAGAATATTCTTTCTTTTCGAAAAAGTCATTGAGATAAATTATTCGTCTTTGCTAATTTTATAAATATCCGTGTATAGAATTTTCAAATTCAGAAAAAAGTAGTCTCAAAAATTTTCAATATGTGCCCACTTTTTGAATTTTTATCGAAAAAGGCTGGTTAACGAACTCGTCCTTTCTTTTGGCACCTAAAAAAATTGTGCAAAAGATAGATTTGATACGCTCATTTTTTCGAGAGTTATCGTGTTTACGGATGGACGGAGGGACAGACAGACAGACGCCATCGTAAAAACTTGATTTTCGGATGCAGGGGGTCACGAAACGTGGAAATCCGTTAAAACATGGTGGTGTTAAATTTTTGACAATTCTAATACTTTTTCAATCATAAATGATAAAATGTAAAAAAGAGCACACGTTTGATTAATTTTTTTACAACAAAAAATTATCATCAACATAAAGAGATAGGAAAAAATTTTCAAGTGGTGCTGCTTTTTACAACATTCATTCATTATTGTTTAATTGTTTAAACAAATGGAATTTTTAAAAATAATTTTTTATTTAAAAATCGTTTTTTCCTTCAAAATTGTTACTATTGGTATAGTGAAATAATAATTGACATTATTTCATAAATTTCCATTTTTTTAACCAAATGAAATTTTTTTCAATAATGTCGCTTCAATTTTTTTTTATAAAAATTATTGCTGTGGGTCTAGTGGAATATTTATCAACATTGGTTCATTAATTTTTAATTATGTAAAAAAATTATTAGTTGAATAGTATTATTAGCCGAAAGTAAATAATAATTTAGTGTATTATTTTTGACAAAACTCTTTGGTTATAATCTGAGTTAAGTGTATAATACAATAAATAATATGCCAGAGCCTAGTACACCACGAGTTCGAAAGCATCGAATGTTGCTGCTTTAAACAATTTTCATGATGTGATCGAGGGTAAGCATAAATTATTGAAACGTATTGAATATTCATTCTGAACTGAAATCTAACCTCGAAATTGAAATTCATTTAAAAAGCTATTGTAAATTGTGTATTTTAAAATATTTTGAGTTTGCAATACAGTTATACTAATAAAAGTTTTAAATACAATTTAGCTCATGCTACTGATTAAATATTGAAAATTAGAAAAATTAGCGAATGACGAAAAAGAAAGTAAAATGCCCCCCGAAATGCAAGATCCAGAAATTTTAGAAAATCGAAATTTTGATGCTAGTCAAGTTCCAAATGTGCACGTCAATTAAGGTAAGAATTTCTTATAAACTCCTATCGCACAATTAAATCTTTTAATTTTATTATTACTGGTCGAAACGCATTCATTTATAGAACGACTTTTTTTAGTTTAAATGTCTTTTCCTTAAAATTTAAAATTCTTAATCTAACCTTGTAACGCAATCTATATTTAAAGAAAAAATTACAAAATTATAAATTTGTTCGCTCGAAATGCATATTTTTATCTAATAAGTGAAATGAAGAAACAAAATTTTATGATAAGAAATTTGATCCAACACTCTGTTCTTATCTAGTAATTATAATCATACATTAGGGTGGTCCAAAAATGCATAACAAAAGTTTTTTCATATTATTTTTATTGCAAGTACGCAAAAAGGAATTCCCTATTTTTTTATTTTTTTTTTTATTTTAACAGGTGCCGATTTTGATTGGAAGTTTTCCATGTAAAATGCATGGGCGAAAATCACTGTTTTGAGTTTTTAGAATAATTTTTTAGGGTGTTGAAAAAATGTGGCGAGAAAGTATGGGGGTTTGGTAGAAAAGTATCAAACCAAAACCAAAAATGTCATTTCTTTATTAAATCGACCTTTTGAATACTGTATTTTGGTCTTTTTTTTACTGAAAATTAATAATATGGTTCTAGCGGAATATTTCTTTTCATTGGTTAATTAATTTATAATTATTTTAAAAAATGGAATTTGTTTAAATAATTTTTTTTCGAAAATTTGTTTCTTCCTCTAAAAATTATTACTATTAGTCTAGTGGAATATTTATTAACATTGGTTCATTAATTTTTATTTGTTTAAATACATGGAATTAGTTAAAATAATTTTTTTCTGAACTTCTTTTCCTTCCCTTCAAAATTATTACTATTGGTCTAATTAGGAATTAATTGTTGAAATAATTCAGAAAAATTTACAAATTTCGTGGACAAATTATTGTTAAAAAAAATTACAGGTTATTGAAAATAAATAATGAATTATTGTTTGTACAATTAGATAATATTTTAAAATAAATTTATCTCATTAACGATAACAAAATGCTAGTTCGAGGAGTTTTTACAAAAAGAAACTGATGAAACAAATGGAATTTGTTTAAATAATTAAGAATTAATGACCTAATGTTAATAAATATTCCGCTGGACCAATTGTAAGAATTTTTAGGGGAAAAAAAGGAATAAAAAAAATGTTTAAACAAATTCCATTTGTTAAAATAATTAAAAATGAATTACCCATGATAATAAATATTCTACTAGACCAATAATAATAATTTTAAGTAAAAAAAAGACCAGAATACAGTGTTCAAAAGGTCGATTTCATGAATAATTGACATTTTTGGTTTTAAGAGTAGTTTTGAAAAAACTCGTGATGGAGTGTTATGGGTGTTAACCCCATATGTCTGTAACATGACATTTTTTATTGTATACTTCTCTACAAGCCCCTATACTTTCCATCCACATCTTTTCAAACCCCAAAAAATTATTTCAAAAACTCAAAAAAGTGGTTTTACCCCATGCATTTTACATGGGGAATTTTTAATTATTTAAACAAA
>JAAAKG020100646.1:0-15906 GCA_010014905.2 Druon quercuslanigerum | reverse complement strand
AAACATCGAGCATATTCTCGAGAATATTCTCATGCTCGTGAGAATTTCTCCGAGCACTTAAACTCTTTAGAACACTAAGTTAGATATATATGTGTATCGGCCATCCCCACCACTGACCCATGCCGTATCTAGGTCCTAATATCTTTGTACCTGCTCTATATTAAATCCTCTTGAAAACAGAATTGTTATTTGAAAAGCAAGCAGACTCAAGCTTAGCTCAAGCCAATCGAATTTCTAAGAAAAGTCAACCTAGTTCCGGTACAGCAGCACCAATCAGAATTGGAGTAATTCATTTCTCAACTATCCATCATCATGGTCTCAACTCTCCTTTCAGGATTTCTACATGGATATTATATCAGTGGTGCTAGCGGACCGCAGCTCTCTCCACTCACTGCGAACTTGTCGCGCAGCGGTGGAGTAAGAAAAAAAAGGTTTCCTCTTTGTCGCTCCTCCTTTACGCGACGCCTGCGCAGTTAAAAAGTCACGGTTGTCTTTGCTTTCATGCGTGCGCATTAAAAACTTAACATAACCCGAAAGAAAAACACGGTAGATTGCAAGCAAGTATGTTCTAAAATAGTATTTAATAACGTTAAAAATCTATGCACCTTTAAAAAGACTTGCCCATTGGGGAACAAATATATATATGCGTTATTTCAATGTTTTTATTCTTCTGAACGTCGTATTACTCTGATATTTTTTTTAACAATCTATTCCAAATTTGCTGACCAATAATTTTGTCGTTCTTTTTCACAGTATAAAATTCTCTTCTAATAATTCTGTAAATTTGAAATATTTTAATTATAGATATAAATTTATGTAACAATTCTTCTCTTTTTATTTTTAGAAAAAACATGAAGTATATAACTAGCAGTATAAGGCGAATGTGGCGCCGGAATAAAGATGTTCTTAATTATGAAAAAGTTTCATATTATCCACGGTAAGAAAACATGAATATAACTTTGTATAGCAATTGGCCTTTTATTAATTCCGTTAATAATAATTTATTACACTAAAAGGGATTCAGTATTTGGATTTTCTTAGATGCTTCATTCCATTTCAATCATAATCGTTTTTTGAGGTTAGGTTGTAGCAATTTCTATAATTTTTCTATTCAACTTCAAAAGAACAGTTAAATCGTTATTGCTTCAAGTTTAAGTACTTATTTTCTATTTTTGTACAATTCAGAAACTTCAAATTCAGAATTTGAATTTGTAATTTATGCATTCAATTCATTTAAAAGTAATGAACACTTTTAAAAATGACGAGAACATACAAAAACTTACCTTTAATTTTTGCCAGCAAACCTGATCATCAAGATCCACCAATCCAACCCACTAAATTGCTTATGGTTGAAAGAGTAAAACCATTGAAAGGACAACCTTATTGGGACAAAGAAATCATGGAGGATTTGCACCTGGATCATGATGTGAGTAGTTGTACTTGATAGAATATTACAGAAAGTGTAAAGGGTTATTAAGTGGATATTAAAATTATAACGCTAAAATCGTATCTTTTCCACTTAAACTAATAATAGTAAGTTAAAAAGATTACAAGTTAAAAATAGCGAATTTCCTAATGTGTCGGTCGTAATTGTTTGAGTGGGTACCATTTTAAGCAAAAACTACAGATACATATTCTTTTTCTGTACCACTCACGATATTGAATGGATTTAACCTCAACCTTTTTTTTTATCTAAAAAAAGGATAAATTTTATTAAAAGTACATATTTTCTCTCTCAAATATAATCGAAAGTAGACAAAAATCCTCATGAAAAACGATTTTTGAGAAAATTATCTAATCGAGAGAAAAAATTCTTTTCTGGTTCGGTTATAATTAATTTTAAATGTTCTTAATTCACATATTTTTCATTTCCTAAGCTTCGAATTGTACATCTTCGATTTTTTGCAGAAAAAAATTAAAAATTGTACTATTGCTTCCTTATAGAGATAGAAGGAGTTGTTTAACAATGACAATTTTGTAACATTATTTTATGACATATCTTGACATAATATCACCTCAGGAGTACAAAAATGACATTTTCAAAATCTGTCAGCCCGAATTTGTGAGTGTGTTAACAATACTCTTTTTAAGATATTTTGAAAACAATTGAAGCTAAGGTCATATAATTTTGTGGGATTGTATATTAGGACCATGACTGATCAAGTTTAGAGCCGGACCGGATAAGAATAAATAAATGTATTCATTTTTGAGGCAAATCGATTGATTTATTTAAAAGGTCTGTGTGACCAAATAAAATTATTTTGTATATAGATTTGTCAATTTTTTTAACGTTTATAAGAGATCAAATTCTCAATTTTCAAAATACACCAACATTTTAAGTATCAAATTTTATTTGTTTCGATGAAATGACTCAATTGAATTATATAAGCCCCCACAGTGACCTACGACCAACAAATAATAATGAGCAATAATAAATGATAAAGTAATAATAAATATTAAAAAAGTCGCAAGCGAAATCGCTTGCGACTTTATTATTTACGGAATGCGACTTTATTATTTGCGGAATTATTTATTACCTAATACACATTGCAAAAAACTTTTAAAAAATTTAGCTTTTAGCAGCAATATCAATTTTTAAAATAAATGAGTATTAAATGAATCATATAAGTCTTTTATCATGACCGTAGAAAATGTATCAGCCCGATTTTTTTAAAGTCTTTATTTTATAACTATGCTATGTTTACATCAACAATAAATAGAAGACAGTCCTCTATTAGGAAGCGGAGTTTTCATGAAATGATTACACCTAAAGATACACTAAATAATGAAAATGCCTAAAATAAACTAAAGTGGGGTTTTTAATTTGTTACACTTATTGGTTGAGCAATTCGAAGTCAAAAACATCCGCAGTCCAATATTTAAAAATTTGATTATTAAAAAGTGATCACATTCGTATTTTAACCCTACTGTTTCATAGTACGTATAATTTTCATATACATGCGTTAGGGAAAGCTATGCTGGTTTTTTATATTTATTGGAATATTGGACAAAAAATGTCCTGAAAACTTTAAATACAATATTTGGCACAATATTCAATACAAATAAAAGAGGTTATCGAGGTGTGAAAGGGAATAAATGAGAGAAAAAAAACTAATTTTGAGCATTATAATGGTTTTATTTAGATGTACATATGTGACATTTTTCATTCATGTATGAATTAGTGTCTTAAACACATTACAAGCAACTAAATAATAGGTTTTATTTAGTTCAGTCTTCCCAGAACGTAAATTTCCTATTCTCAATAATTTACTATAAATTATATGAAACCTTTAGAATTTTTTGTGACCAACTTTAGCATAAGTTTCCCTGATTGTCGATACAGTTTTAATTAAATATCGTTCAAAAATTAATTTAATATAAAATTGAAAGGGTTTTAAAATGTGCAAATTAATTTAACCAAAGTTAAGAGGAAAACGTATCAATTTGGATGCTTTAAAAATAAGAAAAGCTTATAATTAAAAATTTTAAAAATAAATCCCTACCGTATTTAACAATATTTAAATATGAATGCATTCCTTGAAATGGAAAAGATTCGAGTTTGGAAAAGAATGAAGTTGAAATGAAAGAGAAAATTGAAATTCTTCGACGTTTTAAGAAGTTAAATTTACAAAAAAAAAAAAAAAATAGAAACCATAAATTACTTCAAATTGAAAAAACTTTTAAATTCCGGCTACTCAAATTCAGAATGCATGTTAACTATAAACATGTGTCATTCGAAAATAATGCCAGTTTATGAGTTTACAATTTTAGAAAGAAATATTTTAGAGATGGATCAATCTTTTCCGTAAAGTAGAATTGAGATATGGGTGTCCATGAAATTGTTGGCTAATTTATTTTTAAATCATGCGAAGTACATATAAATGCCTGGTATTTAAAAACACTTAAAAATGAAATTTACCTGCTTGAAGAAAAGTTATAAATTTTAATGGAAATAGTGAAATAGGATTTAATATTCAAAGATTTACTTTATCTTTGCAAATATTTCAAAACAGTGTTTAATTACTTTTATTTTATGCGATTACTCTTTTTTAATTACATTTTCCTCGTCCTCTAAAGTCTCGTATTTTTCTGGCATTCAATTGACAGCGTGAAGTTCATGATTTTTTCAAATTACACTTGAAAACCTCTGAAAATGACCTGCAATTTATAAATAAAAATTCTGAATAACCCTGTTAGAAAAAATTGCATTGGCAAGTTTTGTACCATTAAATGATAACAAAATATCAAAATAGCTCTTCTAAAAATGTATTATTTTATATACATATTTTTCTATACTTCTTCTTTTTAATACATGCCGTTTTTGTCATTTATAAAAAAGTATATTCTAGTGGATCCGAGGCCTTTGTCATGTATAAATACTATGAAGTGAGAGAATATTTTGAAACGCTGAACAAAATGAAATTATTAAACTAAAACAGTCATTTTTCTCATATTTGTAAATATTTCTATCTGTTGTGCATATATTTTTGAAATTTTGTTATTCATTATTATTATTATAGTATAATAAATTTGATATCCAACTCTCACAAGTTTAAAATTATTGAATTAAATAATTACGAAAACATTTAAATTTAACCCTTTGAGACCTAGTGTTAATTAATTTTAAATAATTGATTTTTTACACAGAGCATAGAGAAGATTGCCATAGTAAAGAATACACCGGAAGTATGTACTCTTCTCTGGCGCATCAAGCACTTGGTAAAGATTACACCAATAAATTTACCAGAAAAACTACCACAGGATATACTGACGAATAGAGATACTTACCTTCACGAAAATGGGACCTTGATGGTATTTCCAAGAGCAGACAAAGATCGCTTCGAAGCAACTGAGAAATTCCAAAACAACGTTAAAAAGTTCGATAACACTACAATGAAAAAGTATTTGAGACTAAAATGGTTGAACCCAATGGAAACCACTTCACCCGCTAATCAATGAAAATAAAATTATTTAAATATTCATGGGTTTCTTTATTCTTGTACTTTCTGTTATCTTTTAGTTAGTTTGAATATTACAAGAAAAGAACGCATTGAACAAATAATGCAATTTATTCATATTTCGCATTTCGGCCTGAAGCCATTTTACAACCTACCAACAATAATCTTAAGGTTTTACTGTAATCGTTAGTTTCTTACGCCTCTGAGCAGGACCAATTTCAAGTGCAAGATGAGTGCCGCGTTGGATCAGTCGTGCGGACCTAACAAACGTTGAGAGTAAATTACGAGTAACATAATTACACTCTAGCATATCCCGTTCTTATGCTGTTTCATTGTCAAAGTTGGAGGAGAAACGAGTTCGAAGAATAGTTATTCGAAACGTGTGATACTAGGCCGCTTTGTAGCTTCGTACGAGACTGCAGACCGAACAATCATACAAATGTGCCAGAGCACTGGACGCAATTGATCCTGACGCATCGGAACGTCATTCGACTAAACGTCCTGGACGAATAACAACTTATCAGTTTATCTGAACATTCTAATGGTTCGTACGACTTTAATGCTGACACTTTCGTTAACGCTACGTTGAAATTTGCAATAATTGCTCCCTTTTTTTTAGTAATAGTATGCATTTCACATTGCGGTAGAACCGACTTTAACTGAAAGTTCTTTGCCAATGACATTTTTTAAAAATAGAGTTCTTTGTCATCCATTGCACAATTTAAGTTCAAATTAAAAATAATAGATCCTTTTCAATTCCCTTCCTTTAAATAATAGTTCCATTTTTAAACAAAATTGATTTTTCTGTGTAATTCATTTTTAAGGAAAAAGTTTTGCGAAAATATCATTACACACCTATTTTTAATTTCCTTTATTTTAGTATACTTCAAATTTTACTAACTCGAGCGTCCACATTCGGAATATTGTTTGTCAATTAGTTGCTTATAAATTTAAACTTAACAAGATTGGGCCTTGTCATTCCTATCCTTAGTTTATTTTTGTCATTATGTTTAATAAATTTTTCAAAGTATGTCAAGAAAGAAATGTTGAATTGATTAGTTCTTATAATATTATGATAGATTAAATACTATTAAATTTACAATTTGATACATTTTTTTAGATGAGTAACAAACCGACACTCAGGGTGTCTTGCAGGGCCCAATATTGCCAGGTTCTACTCTATAAGCGACTAATTCGTAAATAATAATTTTCAATTGAAACTTTCGCGTTAAAATTATATTTTCGGCAATTTTTTTCGTTGACAATTAATTAAATTGAAAAATAGATTTTTTTTTTTAAAAAGAGCCTAATCGATTATTTTAATTGTTGCCTTCAATTGCTTGTAGGATGTCCGAGAACTGAAATCAAAAACAAAATTCTGTTTGGAAAAAACTTTTGGTTAAAATCCGTTCCACTACACCGTGATTTAAGGAATTTAAAAAACGAGAGTATTCTATCATTGCATCACATTCGTTTGATAAAGGATGTCGTGCGGTAGAATCGAAAGTATTATTTATATGGATTTTCAGTGAAATACCGTTTTTCAGTACACAAGTAGCGATGCAACTGTGATATTCTGATTTTCAAGTAAAAAAATGATTTTGGGGACTGATTTGGTATTTGATCCACTTGCGATTTTAAATATCGCAAAAAATGTAATTAATTTAATGTTCAATTTTTAAGGTTTGGGTGACGTTAGAACAATAGCTGCCATTCTTCTGACCATCATATTGCTTTCTAAAGATTTCAAAATCATAAGCAGACCAAATACCAGGTTAAAGTTGCAAAAATAATTTTCTTGCTTGAAAAGCAGAAATATAGCACAATGTTCTCACCACTTTCAATAAAGGAAACAACGTATTTTCTATGTGTGTTCAAATAAAGTTTACACTATTAAAAGTAAGAATTTAAAGACTTATATTTAAGAATTTCTGATTTTAAGCGCCTCAAATTACATAATTTTTTATTGAAATATGTAAAAATATATTTACTTGAAACAAGCCTTTATAAAATAATTATTTTTGATTGAAATTAATTAAAATTTAACAATGAGGTATTTTTACATAACCATCAGCTGACTTCACTTTGTTGAGTTTTAATTATTAGGACTATTTAATTTGATAATAAAATAATAATGATTTATTATCATGAAGATATTACAGAAATAAAGTTTTGTCCCCTGCAATTGGTGCCATTGTTTTCCCCTCAGCATTCGACGAAATGAAATTCACAATGTTAAAACTTCTCAAAAGTAACTATATGTTGTTAAAGTAAGGTTATTAAAAATAACCCATTTTTAATTAGACGCCTTCAAGAATTAATATCGGCAAAACTTTAATTATTTGTCATTGAAGCGAGTATCGAAGTCATTCAAATTGAGGGTGCGGAAGATTAAAAGTTTCAAGTATAAAATATTTAAAAGCATACAAATTAGACCAAAAAGTTATTTTCTATGAAATGTTTAAAACAATTTTTTGAGGGAAAACATTCATTTTTACGATCATTATGATAATTTTGTAACTAATTGTTGTAATGGCTTTACTGTTTATTACAATAGTGTTAAATCTAATATAATTAAAATTATACAGCTTTAAGGTCAATGGCTTTGAACTGATGTAGAAAGTACCGTAAATATTACTTTTTTACATCATAATATTTGTTTCAAATATAGAAGTGATAGATTTTCTTACTTATTAACTTATTAACCAATTCAAGTGCAAAAGTAAAGTGTTTGCTTCTGAAACTGAAAAGTTTGAAAAATGAATCGCAAATTTTGAAATAGTTTTTGAGAGCTAAATGAGGACGAGATTTTCAAATTAAAAGTACCTGATCAAATATTTGAAAACATTGGTTTTAGTTTAGTGTTCGACTATAGTGAAACTAAAAAATGATATATATCTTGATATAAAAGTTTAATTCTTGTTCTACTCACTTCTACTCTCTATTTCTATTAATTTTCTTTAAAACATGATTTTCATTCCTGGAAGCTCTGTTTTGTTTCTATACAATTACAAATTTGGTTTCATGCATTGCAATTCTCAACGTCTTTACAAAAATGTCAAGTAAAGATTCGAATCACAGTAATTTCGATTCGCTGTGAAAGGCTAGAGAAGAGTCTAGCGCCCGTTCACTAGACTATATCTTCCGCTAATGGCACCCTACTCTCTAAAAGAACGATTTCAATCTTGAATTCTCAAGTAAAGTAGAGAAAAAACGGCATAATTTCGGCACCTTTGGAAGTCCTGTAATCGACAGAAAGATAAAAATGACCACGTCACGTTTACGCGGAACTGGACCTTCTACGGTTCCGGAGTTTCCAGAACCTTCTATCCCTGGACGTATGATGAATTGAAATAGTATTCGGACCCTTGGATCCTTTATCCGTAACGTACATTCTCAACAGTCTATTAGCGCGTTCCTCATGCGCGTTATCTCCAGTTTTTCCACTAAGGAAACTGAGTAATTTGACACTTCGTCTTCGTATTCTCAAACGATTCAAGAATGTAGATTCTGAGGATTCAGCTGCATCATATGTTGCTTTTTCGTCCGTGTCCTCATCAACTTTATCGGACCGCCGACGCAGGAACTCCAAACGTTGTTTTCTTCCATGTTCGACATCCAATTTCTTCTGTTTACTCCTGTCACTCGTTTCTGGTAATGATTCAGAATGACTCTCTCGAAATCGTTCCCGGGCGACTTCGATAGTGTTCCTATCGAAGGTTTCCTCAGCTCTTTTTGCTACCATTTCTAGTTCTTGCAGTGGTTCCATTTCTGCAGAGCGTTTCTTCACATTCGGGGACTCAGACGAATCCCTATCTTCTTCAACATCGGAGAGCTTTCTGTGCAGGTCGAGGATTTTTCTTCGGAATTCTTCATCTTCTCTGGTCAGCTTGGCGAAGTTGCGATCACTCTTGTCTAGGGCGGAATTGACTGTTCGAGAGGTCGCAGTTTGAAATCGCTGTCACCACCACCCAACCTGGGTTTTCCCGCTCCCAGATGAATCCTCTTCTTCGGGGAGAGGCTCCAGTCTCCTCCTACCGAGAAAATTCTTGAGGGAACCCATGCTGGTGCTTCCCAAGAGCTGGTCCATATTTAACTCTGGGAGGTCGCACTCTTCGTTGTCCGAATCTGCGTCAGGATCTTCGTTCGTTAGGCCGAAATTATCCTCACCGAAGGCACCTGGATTGCCAGTACTGTTGCTTGGCGGCTAGAGAAGTCAGGCACAGCTCGGGCTAGTGATTCTTGGCAAACAGAGGGCAAGCATGATCATGCAGATGCGTGCGAAGCTTATAAACTAGTATCAAATAATTTGGTTACTTCGACTGAAGGTTAGGTTGGGTCGAAAATACGAAATGTTTAAAAATAAATAATGGCGTTTGCTGAAAATTTTATAGGTCCGGGACTCGAATCCCAGCGTATTTGGAAGGCGGTCCTTTTTTTCATCGAAACTTTAATTCAATGTTCTTTCAAAGTCATTTATGCTATTAATATCTAATAAGATATCAAAATTCAAACAATAACATTTGTTTTAATGCATTTTGTGAAAATTAGCAACAACTACATTTTGAATATTAGGTTAATTTTTATTCAAATTTTATTTTTTTTTACTTTCGCTCGAGAAGTAGGCAATCATTTTCTTAGACGACAAACAAGTTTCGACTTAGATGTTAAATATATTATGTGAATTTTTCTATTTAGCAGCAGTATAAAGTCTAAGAAAAGATTTTTCTTGAGGTCCAAGAATACTATGGCTTGCTTCTCCAGTGCTAACTGAAGGCATGCCATTTACTAAATAAATGTTAATTTGAATAAAAATTAACCAAATCATGAAAAATGTATTTTATTTTTGTATTTTCAAAAATTCCAAGTCGAAAGAAGTTTGTGTTTTTTATTTTCATTTCTTTTTAGCATTTAATGCAAAAAACTGTACACACAAAAATGAGATACCTTCGTTTTCTTACACGTAAGAAAGAGTATTTAAATTTCTAAAATTCAACATTTTTTGAAATTGTATTTGTTGTTTGTAATAAAATGTAGCAAAGTTTTAGCACTAGCCATTTTTAATTTTTTTTAATTTTGTATTTTTGGCCCATCCTACAGAAGGTACAGGCTGTTGTGCACTTCGATTTCTTTAAACGTGCACTATATAATTTATTTGCAATGACGATGTCTAAAATGTAAGGTGCCATGATTCAATATGCCGTACTTCAGTTTGAAGCACATAAAATTTATAACTGTTTAATTTTAAAAGCTGTAAATGTTGAATATTTAAAAAAAATCGTTTAATTTTGAATGACTTATTCTAAAATCGTTTAATTTTGAAAGCTTGAGTTTTCAGTCAGAATTTTTAAATTAATAAACTTATTCAGCATGTTGCTTTTTGAAATATTTTTAATATAAGGAAAAGTTGAAAAATACCTGGAATTTTATAAAGGAAGAACATTACCTGATGAAAATTGCCTCAAAATATACTTTTGCTTCAAGCAAATCTTAAATACCTTTGGAACAGTGTCATTTCTGGTAAACACGCTTGAAGTTCAAACACGATTATTACTTAAATTTTGCTGTTCGAATAAAAGCTCAAAATATTTGTAGGAGTTTATTACCCAGAATTTTTTTTTTTCGTCATAATTCTGAATAATTAATAATAATTTTTTTGTCACATATGACCCAAAACTTGCGAAGGTCATTTCCTATTTATTATAAAACTTTATTACCGAATCATCAAATAATGTATTATTACATGCTCGAAGCGAAATTCATTCAAAATAGGAAAGCAAAAGCGTTTACTATATAATTTGTAATGATACTCTGGACTTGTTTCCTCCAAAATATATTTTTGGATTCGATAATTGCTTTCATTCGTGTGCTGCTGGTAATTTTAATGCTCTGATAATTTCAATGAGCTGCCGGATCGAATAAGGGCACATAAACTTATTTCGCCGGCAGTGGGAAGACACCTAGTGGCTTTCAAAAACATTTTCAAATTTAAATTTTTAGAGACTATAGCTACATGTAGAATTTCATTGCACATCTTTTTTCTGTCATGCAAAAAGTTATAACTTTTTTAGTTTTCTAACTGACTTTTTTGAACAAATTAATTTTAATTCGTTTCTCACTTCAACTCGTGCTTAGTCAGTCAGTTTTTAGTCTATTTCAATAGAATTTGTAGGGAATGTAGTTCGAAGTGTCCTTGGACAGAAAGATCGCAAAGGAATTCAAGAATTTATTTTTAAAAAATTGGTAATTTTTTTCTGATGCGTTGCGCACATCGCACTTCTCTAACTTCCAGCGTTTCACTTATCGAGCTAATTTTAAACAACAAAAAACTTCCAGCGATAAAGTTGTTAATAACAGTATAATCAAGTATATATCAAGTCGCTAGCAGCTAGGCGACTCGCGTGCGGGCTATTGCGAGAGTCTCAGAAGCTAAATACAGTTCACCGGCGCCACAAAAATAAAAACTAATCAAGCAATCAAGTAATATCAAAGTGTTATAAATAAATAATTAATATTGCATAATATAAAATTATTTATTTATTTAATATTATGTACAAGAGAATGTTTCTATTTTTGAGACAAACTGTACATAAGTAAAACGAAACATAAACATCTAATAGTTGAAATTATTTGGATTTCTAATTCCGCGATTTTGTTAATGCTTCAAATTCGCGGAATTGAAAAAATTGACGGATCATTTACGTGCACCTCTGTTTAATTCATGTTGTAATAAAGCGTTAATATTTCTTTTCATTAATTGAAAATAAACCTGGCGACAGTGAGAATAAAAATATGACTTCCGACAATGATAGCTGTTCTGAATAAAGAATAATTACTTTGTCCTCTCCATAAACAGAATAGTAATAATAAGTTTAGAAAACATAATATTTATATTAAAGAAGTTAATATATTTTTTAATTAATATCAATTCAAAAATAGAAAAAGCTTACAAATTGAAATAATTTTTTTTCCAACTTGCAATTCTACAAATAGTCAATGATTATATGCTTTTAAAATTTGTCTCAAAAATAGAACCATTCTATTGCATATAATATTTAATGAATCCATTATTTCACATTATGCCATATTATTTATTTATTCATAATACTCTGATTTTATTTTATTAGTTTTTTATTTTTGGCACCGGGGAACTCTATTATGAATGATTCTGAGGCTCAAACTACAGTCCGCGCGCGAATCGCATAGCCGCTGCTGGCGACTTGAGACGTTAATAATTTCTTGAATATCAATTCGATTCAGATAAAATTTTCCAGAAAATTTCTTTGACGCTGGAAGTTTTTAATTGCTAAAATTCGCTCGATAAAGGAAATGCTGGAAGTTGAGAATTCCCATGTGCGCCACGCATCAGAAAAAATAAGGTTTTTTTAAAACTAGAAAACTAAAAAAGCTACAACTTTTGGCCTAGGAGAAAAAAGATAAGCAATAAAATTCTACATTTAGATGTAGTCTTTAAAAACTAAAATTCGAAAATATTTTTAAAGGCCACCAGGGGCCTTTGCACTCCCGACGAAATAAGTTTATGTGCCCTTATTCGATAAGCCAGCACAAATGTTGGTGAATTTACTGTGAATAAAATTAAAATGTTTCAATGTTGATAATAGTTTGTTGGAACAATACTATTTGCTTTGAAATGCATTTTCAAACGTGAAAATATCTGGCTCCACAGCTTAAAATGCTTTCAAAAAAAGGAAATAGGATGACTCTTTAGAAAGCCTTGAATTTTAAATTATAGAAGGCTTCCAATTCCATATTGTGTAATTCTAGAAGCTCATACGATTAAAAATGATTTAATGTATATTTTAAAAGTATTTTATTTCAAGTGCACCTGACTTGCACCTTGTATAATTTGACGGCTTTGAGTTAGAATTGTTTAAATTTGGAAGATTTGGAAGACATAGATTTTTAAAATATTTAAAATTTTTGCGATTTTGGTTATCAGTTAAAAATTCATAATAATTTCTATTAATTTATTATAATTTTCTTTAACAAATATCATATTTGTATATACTTTTTTTCAAGACCATTATAATTCATTCAGAAAATCAATAAATCATGGCATGTCTAACATATCACAAAACCATTAATTCTGTTTGCATTTCAGAAGGAAGTTTTTTTGAAAAAGGTGTAAAAAGGGAATTCTTTTTAACAAATTATGAAAAGTAGGGAAAATACTGTGAAGCCGGACATGTTGAAAACGACATTCTTTTTAAGCAATTACATAGAAAGATTAACAATGTAACAATGATTATTGTTTCAACAATCAATTTCAATTCGCCTACCTACCAGTTGAATGATCATCAACGCTTTAGCAAAATTTCGATGTTATTGGGCAATTTCTAATTATGAAATATTATTCACAATGAATTCCATTAAATCAAAATAGATATTAATTCAAAAGGCGATATAATAACGTCTCATATAATGAGATTTTCAGTCTCTAGAATTCATCGTCCTTCTGCCATTTTTCTTTAAAACCCCAGTAACAAATTCAGTGCAGTGAAAATTACAATTCAACTGAAAGTAGCATCTCCAAATGGTTTATAAACAAAATTTCAAGCTCTCGAAGCGAATTCTCGTAGAAAATATAAAATAGATTTGAAAGACGAAGGCTCAATAAATGAGCCGTCCCGTACCTTCGAACACTGTCGAATCTCGTATGATGCGGAGGCTCTTACCGGACTAGCAGCAAAACTTTCGTCGTCTGGACCACCAGAAGTTGGAGTACCCCAAATATCGTCACCGGAAGTGCCACCAGAAGTGGTGCATTCATCGTCGTTTGTTTCCAAGGAATACTCGGTTCGTTCTGGTGGAATTGGAGGCTGCAGAAGATATCCACCAACACCTTCACCGAAATGTTCCAGAAGAGACATCTTGCTAACAACGTAGCTGCTAGCCCTCATAGTCCAGGCCTTCAATCCTGAAGGAGGGGATTCTAAATCTTGAGTCTCTTCTTCAATTTGTTCCTCGATTTCATCATCTTGGTCGAGGCTACTCAGTGTCCCGAACCTTCTCAAAGCTCTAAAAGTAGGTATTACTGTTCTGAGTGACGATATAATAAATTCAATAATAATTTCTGAATTCTGCAGAAACTGTGGGTAGTTTTTTGGAATTTGTGGATATGATTTTTAATAAAAACCTGTAAGGAGGTTCTCCATCACCATCCAGATCGTCTTCACTTCCATCCTCAGTGTTTCCATCAGCGGATGCACCAGCTGGACTGTTTCGCCCAGGACTATCGGGTAAACCATTTCGGGCCTTATGTGTGGTGCAGAGGTCAGGAGTCGGTGGCAAAATAGAAATTTTCGGAGGAATCGGCGAAAAAGGGTCCCGTGGTAAAGGCGGCGTTGGACAACCAGATCTGAAACGGTATTTTCTAATTTTATTTTAAATACCCACATGCTCTAACTCGTAAAGATTGCTTGAATTCAGAAAGATTCTTAGTCCATTTTTTTTAGTTTTAAACAATAATAGTACAGGTTTTTAACAAAAGCCTTAGTGCCAGACGACTTTTAAATCTTTTACACTTTAAAAAATGTAACTAATTGTCTTTTTTCGTGTCTTATCACTAGTTCTCTAGTTTAAAATATAATTTGTTTTAAAAATATAATTTTGCATTGTTAGAAATTAAAAAGCTAATCAATTCTACCGTTTTAATTCTTTAATTGTTTAAAACGTTACGAAAAAGTGAACGGAGAAATAATTATTGTGATTATTATTGACCAAATTACTGGGAACAGCTAAAAGTATTCTCACAATTATTTGTGAAGTTGCTGGAACCACCATTGGGTTCTGGAATCTATATGATGTCTGAATACTTCGGTTGGTTCTACGAAGAATAGGCTATCTTTCGTTACCTTTAAGAATTAGACTAATTTCATTTAGCTAAGTTTTCAGGAGGGATAAATAACCTATTATTTTTTGAAACATTTCCTACAAATTCAAAACTCCAGGGTTTTGTATTACAGTTTGTAATGTAACTAAGGCTCCTATAACTTTCAAAACAAGAAATTTTAAAAGATTTGATTTCTTTTAACACTTCTTCGTGATTACTAAATTTCATACAAAATGAAGTTAGCCTAATTCTTAACGTTAACGAAAAGATAGCCTATAAATATTAGATAAGCTCTACTATTTGGAAATTTTTACGAATAATTTCAAAGTAAATTATTAAAAATCAAGTCACAGAGGTTGGCAAGCGCCTTCAAGGAAGGATTTTGTAGACTACTAAAGAAATATTTTTGATGTGCACCGTGTAAAATCTGTACGCAAACTAACTTCTCAAACCGAAAGAAAACTTCCTAGAGATTGTTAGATTTTCAAGAAGAAATACTTGTTACATAAAGAGGGAAAACAGAGAGATAGGTAAATAGAGAGAGGGGGGGGGGAGGGCGAGAGAGAGGGGGAGAGAGAGAGAGAGAGAGAGAGAGAGTCAAAAGGGGACAAAAATGCGAACGAAAATTGTAGTGTTTACTCTTGTTATCAAAAAACGGTAAAGGACTCAATTTTTACGAGCGACACTAATTCATCCTGACCCAGGCAACTCTTAACAGGACACATGTTGACCAAAGTTTAAAACTGGATTCCGAAGAAAATACATTTTTTATGAATTTCATGAAAAGTAGTTTTTTACTTATTATTTTATTCAGTATTATGAAAAGATTTAAAACATCCTTCATTATGAAATATAAACGAATGAAACTATAAATATGGGATAACAATCATTAAAGAAATTAAATAAAAACTGAACTAAATAAAGTAACTAAAACATGATATTCAGAGACTATACAAGAAAAAAAACATAAAACATTGATAAACGATAAATCTGAAACAATATTCTCACTGAAAAATCGCACAATGAAAACATGGAGGTATTGTTATAATTATAATGATAAAAATGTGAAGGTACTCAATGGTACATAATAAGAAA
>JAAAKG020100635.1:0-15339 GCA_010014905.2 Druon quercuslanigerum | reverse complement strand
AAACAGTATATTTAAAAATAATTATTTTTAAATTGAACTTTTTTGTTAAAAATCCATATTTAGCTCAGAGCTAACCAAGCTGTCACGTTCGCAATCGTCAATTGACTTCACTAGAAACATATAATTTGGTTTAAATCATTTCGTTTTGTTTGGAGATTCAACTTTTTTTAAAAAAATCCATCTTTAGCTCAGTGTTGACCACGCTGTCACGTTTGCAATCGACAACTGATCTTATTAAAAATAGTATTTTTCAAAATAATTTTTTTTAATTAAAATTTTTGTTAAAAAACCATATTTAGCTCAGAGCCAACCACGCTGTCACGTTGGCAATCGGCAACTGATCTCATTACAAAAGGAGTATTTTTAATTTATTTTTTTTTTATATCAACTTTTTTGTTAAAAATGAATATTTAGCTCATAGCTGACTAGGCTGTCACGTTGGCAATCGTCAATTGACCTTATTATAAACATATAATTTGGTTTTAATAATTTCTATTTGTTTGGAAATTCAACTTTTTTTTAAATCTATCTTTATCTCAATATTGACCACGCTGTCAGGTTGGCAATCGGCAACTGATTTCATTAGAAAAACAGTATATTTAAAAATAATTATTTTTAAATTGAACTTTTTTGTTAAAAATCCATATTTAGCTCAGAGCTAACCAGGCTGTCACGTTCGCAATCGTCAATTGACTTCACTAGAAACATATAATTTGGTTTAAATCATTTCGATTTGTTTGGAAATTTAACTTTTATTAAAAAAATCTATCTTTAGCTCAGTGTTGACCACGCTGTCACGTTTGCAATCGACAACTGATCATATTAAAAAAAGTTTTTTTCAAAATAATTTTTTTTAATTAAATTTTTTGTTAAAAAACCATATTTAGTTTAGAGCCAACCACGCTGTCACGTTGGCAATCGGCAACTGATTTCATTACAAAAACACTATTTTCTTAAAATAATTTTTTTTTATTTAACTTTCTTGTTAAAAATCCATATTTAGCTCCGAGCTGACCAGGCTGTCACGTTGGCAATCGTCAATTGACCTTATTATAAACATATTATTTGGTTTGAATAATTTTGATTTGTTTGGAAATTCAACTTTTGTGTTACAAATCCATCTTTACCTCAGTGTTGACCATGCTGTCACGTTGGCAGTCAGGAACTGATCTCATCACAAAAACAGTATTTTTTTCAATAATTATTTTTAAATTGAAATTTTTTGTTAAAAATCTATATTTAGCTCAGAGTTGACCACGCTGTCACATTGACAATCGTCAACTGGTTACATTAAAAAACAGTATTAAAAAAAAAATTTAATTAAACTTTTTGTTTAAAATCCATATTTAGCTCAGAGCTGACCAGACTGTCACGTTGGTAATCGGCAAATGACCTCATTACAAAAACAGTCTTTTTTAAAAATAATTTTTTTTAAATTGAACTTTCTTGTTAAAAACCCATATTTAGCTCAGAGTTAAACACGTTGTCACGTTGGCAATTGTCAACTAAACTTGCACAAAAACGTGACAAAAATTCAGAATAAGCGTCAGTTCTGTATTTAGTCGACGGCTACATTACTTCCTATAGTGTGGAATTAGGGGGGGGCGGGAGAAGTTGAAGTTCTTGAGCTATCTGGGGTGGGGTGGTAAATAGCCGAAATTTTGTGACGTGATTTATGGAGAGCCCCTTACCGGAGAAGTATTTGAGGACCTTTTCATCAGATTGGTTTTCTCGGGTGGAGACGAATCAATTATAATTCCTGCAACTCCGGCACAAAACTCGTTAGCGACACATTTTTTCATTCGAATCTCGAGCTGGTGAGTGACGAGTGAAGGTTCTGGAGCCAGCCGGAGCTAAAGTCCATGAAGCTAATTGAAAAGCCGGTCGCCGCTTACAGTTTGCGAAGAATCGCTGTTAACCGCGCTAGTTACATCGACGTCTTCTGGTACCGATAAAGAAGGGCCCGGAATAGGGCCCTCGGACCCGGACGGGGGCAAAAAATGTCGGAGACACGACGGCCACCGGCCACGTCCCAGCGATGTCCGGGCTTTAATCAATGCATTTAGCCGAATTCCTGTCTGGCCCAAATAAAAGGCGAGGCGCGAGTAAACGCAAAAAACGGGATACGCGCGCCCCCAAGGGGCCGTCCGGGCCCCGCGAGTCCTTCTCCCGTTTACGTATTCCGCGAGTGTCTCTACCAAGAGCCTCGTCCACGCGGCGAGCTGTCTTTTTTTTTCTTTTCTTTCTTCTTTTTTTTCAATTTTTTTTCTATGGACCACCACCAGTTATAGAAGTCGGGAGCTGAAAATCCGTTTGGAGAGTAAGACGTTCTTGAGCTATCAGCGCCACGCGATATCCACATTACCTGCAAAATATTGTTATTTTATTTTGTCTTTATTGTTATTTTCGAGTAAGAAAATATTCGATTTCAAAATATTTCATGGTCTTTTAGGCAATTTGAAGAAATTTTAAAATAATTACAAAGATTTCGAAATATTTTGAAAATAAAAATGTTTTAAGAGATATTACGAAATGTTCATGTACTTTATGGAATGATAAAGAATTTCAAGTGTTTTTAAGGAATTTCTATAGCCTTTAGGCTGTTGGAGTTTTTAAAAATTCCAAGAGATTTTAAGAAATCTTAAGACATTTAAAAAAAAATTTTTTCGAAAGTTTAGGAAACTTATAGGAAATTAAAAAAATTTAATGTCTTATCAAGATTGAATGTGCTTTTAGCAGATTTTAGGGATCTCATAATAACTAAATGTTTCTTAAGGAAAAGTATTACATTTTTAATAAAATTAAAAATTTGTTAACCAAATAATTAATTTTTTAATCAAAAATGAATATACAAGCCAAAAAGATTAATTTTCGACAAAATAAAGAATTTCCAACATAAAAAATAAATATTAAACAAAAGAAAAAGATAAATTTTCAAATAAAAATTCAATAGGTTAATTTTTTTCCTAATAAGAGTTATTTTTTATTTTAAAAGATAAATCTTCAACCAAAAACTTTAATTTTCTACTAAAAGAAGCAAACAAATTTCCGAGATCAAAATAGTTTCATTCTCAAATAAAATAGTTTAGTTTTGAGCCCAAAAGTTAATTTAAAAAAAAAAAAAAAACAAAGTCATAAAAAAACAGTTAAATAATTAAAAGTTGAAATTCTATCCAAGGAGATTGATTTTTTTTTTATCAAATATAAACGAATTTTCAACAAAATACATGAATTTGAAACCAAATCGATAAATTTTCAACTATAAATACAAATTTTTAACAAAGAATGGAAAAGACAAATTTTAAGAGGAAAAAATTAAATCCAACAAAAAAATGTACAGTAAAATATTTTTATATTTAACAAAATAATTGAATTTTTAGCCGCATAAACAAACAGATTGATGTTCTGCGAAAAATAAACAAATTTTTAATAACAAACATAAATTTAAACAAAATCGTGACATTTTTACATAAAAATTATAAGTTTGTAACCAAATCCAAGAATAGACCAATTAAATTTTTTTAAATGAATTTTTAATGTTAAAAAAACAGATTTTTCAACAAAAAATTGTTAAACTTTCAATAGAATAAATAAATTATTTTGAACGTAATAATGAATTTTCAACTTAAAACGATTAGCTTAAAAAAATGCAATAATTAAATTTCTAGTTAAATTAAAATCAAAATTATTTAAATAAAATAAATTTGAATTATATGAAACTTTTTACTAAAAGAAAACGTAAATTTCCGACGTGGAAGTTTTACTTTAAACTAATTCAAACAACGCCTAAAAATTTTTTAACGAAATTTTCAACAACATAAAAACGATTTTTCAAATGAGAAAAAATGAATTTTTCGTAAAAATACCAAATTTTTACTTTAAGAAATTAATTATAAATTACCATGATAAATCTTTATTGAGAGAAATGTTTAACAATAAAAAAACATTTTAAATAAATTACTTGAACTTCCAACAAAGTATTTGATTTTCCTTATAAAAATTTAAAAAATAAATTTTAATTTTACATAAAAAATAATTGACTACAAACCAAATAGACAAATTCTCAAAACTTCAACAATTTTATAAAAGGAAAAGTTAATTTTCAAAAATAAAAAAACAAATTTTTAAACAAACAAGATTCATCCAGACATCGAATAGTTGATTTTTTAGTTGCAACGTTATTTTCAACAAACAAGAAAACACTCCTTTTTGAGAAAATAGATCTATTTTTAACAAGAGAGTTGAATTTTCCGAAATAAATAAATTTTTAACAAATTCAAAGAAACATGTAATGCTTGATATCTTGACGTAAAAAATATTTTTATTTAAAATTAATAAAAGCAACAATGGAAATTATACCAGAAAGAAAAAATTTTCTCGAAAAAAATGAAATATAACGCTAAATAGTCATCTTTTCTGTAAAACAATTTTAAGATTGACCCGAAAATATTATTAATATTTAAAAATATTTAAATTTTTTTAATAAAAACACAACTTTTTATGAAATTCTTCAATTTTTATTAAAATAATTAAGTTTTATCTGCTAACTTTTTTCACTGGAAAATTTCTTCATGATTGACAAAACGTATCTTCGTATCCTTTTGGAATTCCATTAAAAATATTCAAAATTGTTTAAATCTTTGAAAATCCTTGAAATCTTATGAACTCGTGTAAATTCATCGAAAAATTTTTGAATTTCCTAACTTCATGAAATATTTAGCTTTCCTCATCAATTTTTCTAAAACCTCTTATAATTTTTTGAAATCCCATCAAACCTTTTTAAATTTGTTAAAATAACGTTAATTTCCTCTAGAATTTTTGAAATCATTCAAATCCCTCAAAATATTTTTAAATCCAGAAAATTTTTGAATCTGTTCCAAGTTCGGATGTCAAGTTGGCAACCCCGCTATTCAGGGTTACTTAAAATAATTTTTTTGACGTATTCTATGGGTGTCTCTACCAAGAGCCTCATCCACGTGGTGGGCTGTCTTTTTTCCCTTTTTCTTTAAAATCATTTTAAAATGAATTTTGTTTAATTTAATTTAATTAATCATTCTCTAATTTGCCACTCTCATTGTTCTCGCCAAGGTTCGAACACCAACCTTCATTCCCACGCTACACGACCAAGACATTGACCTAACAACTTGCCAACTTTTCATTCCTTCCTCTTCTATTCTTCTATTCTTCTATTCTTCACACTTTCCTTCTTTGATTTATTTGTAGATACTAGCGATAATCCTATCGATTCAGTTTCAAGATCCACATCGTTTTCAAAAGGAAACCTTATCAGCGATTGTCCAAGAAAAAATGAATCCTTTATGTCAGCCTCGCTATCTTTACGTAACCGGAAGTCTCAGATAACGCCTTTACAACCTGTGAAAACCCGCCTTCGAGTGAAAGACACACCTACAAAAACGTTAAGACCTCTCCAGATCACAACTCTAAAAGTAAATAGCTTTTTGTTTTTTATTCAAGTCTCTGTTGTTAGTTTCTTTTTTTTCAGAGCCGGGGTTGCATGAGTCGATCCAAAGGGATCAGGAATCAGGTCCTGGTATTAAATTGCCAAAGAAAAGATTCTGCGTTCTGAATTCTTATATTTCCACTTTTTTAAATTATTCTTGATTCATTATGGAAGATTATAGTTGAACACCACGTTACACTTTTTTGTTTAAATTATCTTCTTTTTTTAAATTCCCTGTTTTTTTAATATTCTGATTTTTATTTACAGATTATTTTTTAGTTTATAGATGACACTTTGTCACGTTGGCAACTGCTGGAAACTATTTCCAATAGAAACACACTATTTGGTTTAAACTATCTTTTTGATTTCAAACTGCGACTGTTTCGTTAAAAATCAGACTTTCCTAATGAAAATTTATTTTTTAGCTCATATTTGACACTTTGTCAAGTTGGCAACTGGCAACTAATTTGACTAGAAATACACCATTTTGTTTATATTATCTTCTTTTATTTAAAACTGCGACTGTTTTGTTAAAAATCGGCATTTTTTATTAAAAGTTTATTTTTTAACTTAGAGTTGACACCTTGTCACGTTGGCAATTAGCAACTGATCCAACTAGAAACACACTGCTTTGTTTAAATAATCTTTTTTGTTAAAAAAAATTTAACTGTTTTGTTCAACATCCCTCTTTTTGGCATAAATATTTATTTGTAAATTTTAAGTCCACCACACTGTTACTTTAGAAATAAGCCTCTAAAAAGTGGGTTAGAAGCTAACTTTCTTTCTCATGAGATCCTTTGAAACTGATTTTATTAAATAATTCGAAAATAACTTTATTCAAACATAAATTTTAAAAAATGTGTAAAATTTAATTTGTGATAGTTTTAGTAATACTACTACTAAAAATAATTTAGTCAAATTATTTTTTTGTTTAAAAAAAGCCATTTTTTGTCAAAAATGAGTTCTTTTTAATTGAAAACTCTTCTTTTCTGGTTGAAATTTCAAGTGTTCTCTAAAAAATTTATCTTCTAAGTTGAAAATTCAAGTATTTAGTTGAAAACACAACTATTTCTTATTAAACTTTATTATTTATTGTTTAAAAACATGACCCTAGATTAAAAATCCATCCTAAAATTCAAACAAAAAATTGTTCAATTTTTCAGAAAATTCGCTTCTTTAACTTAAAAATTCAACAAGAGCAAATTTGTTAACTATTTTATAATTAACGTATTTTTTCTTTAAATATTAACTTTAATGTGAAAAATTTAATTGTCTTATAAAAAATTTTTCTTCCCGGCTTAAAAGCTAAACTATTTAGTTACAAATTAAATTTTTTTTTTAATATAAATTTTATTGTTTAAAAATTCTACAATTGTTGACAGTTGGTGGACAATAAACCTTTTTGTTAAAAATTTAACTCTCCCCGAAAAAATTTAAATAGCTTTTTAAAAGTTCATCTATGTTGTTTAAAATTTACCCCTTTGTAGTCGTTAAAATTCATCTCTTTTGTCGAAAAATATTTTCTAAATAAAAGTTTAACTATTATTCAGAACATTTTCTCTTAAAATTTTAGGATTTTATAGCTTTTTATATCCAATTCTATATGGTAACCATCCTAATTTTATTTAAAAAGATTTATTTAAACAGATCACGTTGGCAATTGGAAGTGGATCTCACTAGAAATAAACTGTTGCATTTTAATAACCTTTTTTTTTTTAATTAAAATCTTTTGTTAAAAAACCGTCTTTTGAGATTAAAAAATTATTTTTTAGCTTATAGTTCATCACATTGTCACGTTGTAAATTGACAACTGAACTTGCTAAAATCACCCTCTTTTGTTACAGTTATTTTCTTTATTCGAAAATTCCAATGCTACGTTACAAAAATCCGTCTTTTTCTATTTAAACCTTTTTTCTATCTTATAATCTTTGCGGCTTAAAAATAAACTATTTAGTTACAAATTGAACTTTTTTTGTTGGAATATGAGTTTTATTGTTTAAAAATTCGACAATTGTTGACATTTGGTGAACAATAAACCTTTTTGTTAAAAATTTAACTCTCCTCGAAAAAATTTGAATAGCTTTTTAAAAGTTCATCTATGTTGTTTAAAATTTACCACTTTTTAGTCGTTAAAATTCATCTCTTTTGTCGAAAAATATTTTCTAATTAAAAATTTAACTATTATTCAGAAAATTTTCTCTTCAAATTTTAGGATTTTATAGCTTTTTATATCCAATTCTATATGGAAACCATCCTAATTTTATTTAAAAAGATTTATTCAAACAGATCACGTTGGCAATTGGAAGTGGATCTCACTAGAAATAAACTGTTGTATTTTAATAACCGTTTTTTTTTAAATTAAAATCTTTTGTTAAAAAACCGTCTTTTGAGATTAAAAAATTATTTTTTAGCTTATAGTTCATCACATTGTCTCGTTGTAAATTGACAACTGAACTTGCTAAAATCACCCTCTTTTGTTACAGTTATTTTCTTTATTCGAAAATTCCAATGCTACGTTACAAAAATCCGTCTTTTTTTATTTAAACCTTTTTTTCTATCTTATAATCCACCACATTTTCACTTTTGCAATTTGCAACTGAAATGGCTACATACATTTTATGATAAACTTTCTGTTATTTTCAATTTCTCCTGATGTATTGCCGAACCTTCCAGTAGCCAAACAGTCAATGTGGCAATTAGCAACTGAAATTCGTCACGAACTTACTGTTGTGAAAGGGGGCAGTAAAAAATAATCTAAAATTGTCAACGTAGTTTATGGAGGGTCCCGTAGCGAATCGTAAAAAAATGTTAGGACCTCTCTTGATCATACCTTTTGTCTGTTTGGCCTTCTATGAAGTACGATATACTGATTCTTTAATAATTCCCCTATTGTAATAAAGAGTGAGTCTATTTTCCTTGGCTTGAGAATTAGAATTTTGGGCTACAAATTCTAGTAGTTAAGATTTCTTATTAATCTTGATACATTGCCGAACCTTACAGATGTCCAAAGAGTCACGTTGGCAATTGTCAAACGAAATTCTTGTTTAGCCAACCGCTATCTTACTAGTATGGAAAGGGGAGTAAAAAATAGTTCAAAATTGTTAACGCAGGTAATAGAGGACCACATAAAGACACCTACAAATATGTTAAGACCTCTCGAGACATTTTGAAAAGATTTTGCTTTCCTTTTATATTTAGCACTCTGTTATTAGTTTTGTTTGTTTTGTCAAGTCAGAGCCGAGATTCCAAAGTCGATCCAAAAGGATCTGCAATCGAGACTTAAGCACGACTTTATGTGATGAAAAAGAAGAAAGAGGCTTCGAAGGTTGAAGGCCGAACTTTACAGTAGCCTAAACAGTCAAGTTGGCAATTGGCAAGTGAAATTTTTGTTTCTCCCACGGCTATCTTACTTTTGTTGAAGGGAGGACAAAAATAGGCAATGGAAGGCCACATAGAGACACCTAAGAAAATTTTAAGAACTCTCTAGACCTTTTTATGAGTCGATCCAAAAGGGTCAGCAATCGAACCTGAAGCACGGGTTTATGAAACAAAAGAGAAGACAGATTCTCAGATGCTGAGGACCTTGCTGGCCTTTTCGGATTTAAATTCTGATATTTAACATCTTGCCCAAACAGTCACGTTAGCAATTAGCAACTGAATTTCTTTTTTAGCCAACAGCTACCTTATTATTATGAAAGAGGGAGCAAAAGATAGCTCAAAATTATTAACGTGGTTGATGAAAGTCCCTGTGGAGATTCCTGCAGAAATATTAGGACCTCTCCTGATCATACCTTTTGAAAAGATACCACTTTCCTTTTATATTGAACACTCTGTTATTAGTTTTGTTTGTTTTGTCAAGGCAGAATCGAGATTCCAAAGTCGATCCAAAGGGATCAGGAATCGCGCCGTGAGCACGAGTTTGTCAAAGGAAAGAGAAGACCCAAGTTGAGGAGGCTGAGGAGGCTAAGGACCTTAGTACATCTACAAGTTTCAGTTTTAGTTCTTTCATTGAGTGTCAGCGAGTCTGCCCGCTCCCGTGCTTCCTGCTCTCGTACTCTCTATCTCCGCGGACATCTCCCGCGGCAAGAGGTTGCCGCTGAAGCCCCGACAAATAAATCTCAGACCGTCTCCTTTTCTTATACATTATACCCTGCCTCCTTTCCTCTCGTGGCTGATGGCTCCCTAGCTGACTGACTGCATCGAGATCCGAATCGCACATCCGCACGTTTCCTTCAGAAAAGCAGCATCTGTGCCTCGCGCCCGGAATTCTAAAATCAATCGGACAGCAAGAAAAGCAGAAAACCACTCTTCTGGAAAAATAGTTTTTGATGATAGAGTCACGCATCCGAAATTGGGTACTAATTGAATACTTAAATAATCTGAACGCATCAGATCCTACTTGCGACTCTATCAATTAATAGGACAATCGCCAACGTGACAATTTGATCAATTGCAAGCTTCAGTAATAAATCAAGAGAGAAATTTAATTGTACAATTATTTCACACTAAAGAAATTAAATTGTATAATTATTCTTGAACATTCCAGAAATTAAATTCTGAAAAATTGAAAAAAGAAAAAAAAATTTTTTATAAAATAAAAATGCACAAATGATGTTTTTTCGATATTTTTTCTTAATCTTGCAGGTGGTTTTGATTGAAATCGAATTTTTCAAAGTCTGGATAATAACCGTCTTTAAGTGTGACGATTTTCCGTCACGGGCACTTTTGCAGACAGTCAAGTCCCCTAATTTCTTATCTGCAATAATTGATAGACCATCTCCGAAAAGAAGTGTTTTTTTTTTGACAGGTGCTTCGAGCCGTGTGTCTATAGCCGTAGGTTCCAGCTTTCAACGATTGCACCTGTGTAGAAACCACATTTCTAAAAGTCGAGTCCCAAATTACCGTTATTAGCCTTCACAGTGCTTTGTACTTTTAATTTCTGATAGTCTTTAAATTTTTCCTAGAATTTGACACCTCCTTCTTCTATAACTATTTATTAAATAGCAGAACTTAAATTCAATGAGATAACAATAATTTTTGTAAAGAATTTATTCTACCATGTCACTTTCAAAATTAGCAACAAATCTTATTAATAGCACACTATATTTTAGAAATCATCTTTCTGGATTGAAAGTTGACTTTTTGGCTCATAGTTGACCACATTGTCACGTTGGCAATTTTCAACAGAAATTGCTACAAACTATTTTTTTTAAATAATATTTTCTACTTGAAAATGCAACTATTTTGTTTAAAATATATCTCTTTTTATTTAAAATTTATTTTTCTGCTCATTTGACCACATTGTTATGTTGAAAATTGATTCCACTGTAAACACTATGTTGTTAAACTTTTCTTTTCTGTTTGTAAATTCAACTGTTCTATTAAAAATCCGTCTCTTTTTATTAAATGTTCATTTTTTTGCTCTTACTTTACCACATTGTCAAGTTGGCAATCGGCAACTGAACTCAGTATAAACACTCTAGTTTATTTAAATAATATTTACTGTTTGAAGGTTCAACTGCTTCGTTGAAAATCCATATCTTTTTTGTTCAAACTTTATTTTTCAGCTTATATTTGGTCAAATTGTCACGTTGGCAATTGCAAACTGAGCTCACTAAAACAGAGTTTTTTGTTTAAATAATACTTGATGTTTGAAAATTTAACGGTTTTGTTAAAAATCATTCTTTTTTTATTAAAAGTTTTTCTTTAGCATATGGTTGGCCACAATGTCACGTTGGCAATTTGAAACTTAACTCACTAGAAGAACACTATTTAAAAAAAGTCTTTTCTATTGAAAAATTCAACTATTTTTTTGAAAGCTCGTATTTTTCAATTTAAATTTTATTTTTTAGCTTATTTTTAGATTCGAAATTGACAACTAAACTTACTAGGCAATCACTATGTCGTTTAAATATTCTTCTATGTTTGAAGATTTAACTGTTGCGCTAAAAATAATTATTTTTTTATTGAAAATTTATTTTTCAACTTATAGTTGGCCAAATTGTCACGTTGGCAATTGCAACCTGAGCTCACTAAAACAAACTATTTTGTTTATAAAATACTTCATGTTTGCAAATTTAACTGTTTCGTTGAAAATTCATCTTTTTTGTTAAAAATTTATTTTGCAGCTTATAGTTGGCCAAATTGTCACGTTGGCAAGTGGCAAATAAACAGATTCAAAATATTCTATTTTTAATAATATTATCTTTGGATAATGATAGAAGTATACGATTGTTTCAGAAATATTTAACTTTTTTTTTTTGAACTTTATTAATTATATACAAAACTTATTATTGTTCATAACTATTTTCTACTATAGTAATGTTACATAGTTTCGGTTTTTAAAAATAAAATTTTTATCTCTTTGTCAACTTTGCCCTTTGTCAGGTGATCATTAGTGTAAGTTAAAAAAAATTATTGTTTAAACAATTTATTTTCCCTTATAACTATAGTCTTTCAGATAATTGATAGAAGTTTGCGAAATTTTTTTATTTTCTAAACGTTCTTTTCATTTTTTGGGATTTTTTTTTTATTTAAGAGATACTCACAATATTTTCTAAAGTTTCTAAATGTATCATATTAAATATAAATTTTCGTTAAAGTGGCAACTGAAAACTTTTTTGCTAAACTTCACTTTATTTTGTATTATTCCTTTCTAATTTAATTTAATTTTCTTAATTTGAAAGTTCAAGCTTATGTTAAAAAATTAACGTATTTTGCTTGAGATTTGTCCTTACAGATGTAATATTCCTCTATTTAAATAAAAATTGAATTCTATCATTAAAAAGAGTTTTCTTATTAAAAATTAATTTTTGAACTTAAAACTTAATTATTTTGGTTAAAGATTCATAATTTTGGTTGAAAAATTCATCTTTTTGGTTAAAAATTAGATTTCGTACACAAACCTTATATGTTTAGTTTTTAGTGTAAAATTTATCCTTTTTAATTTAAAATTTAACGATTTGGTTAATTTTTTTTTTGTTAAGTTCAACTGCTCTCTTTTTAAATCAAATTCATTTTGAAAGAAACATCAACTATTGCATTTCTTACCAAAAACAAATTTTTTTTGAACTGTTCTAATATTTGTTCAAAATTTCTTCTCTGTTTTAGAAAATTAAATTATTTTAATTAATTAATTAACAAGGATTTTTTCGGGTTGAAAATTCATTTTATTATTCTTAAAAATGTAGAATGCACGAGAGAGAGAGAGAGAGAGAGAGAGAGAGAGACTGGCGCAGAAGCGAACGTTACGAGACAGGAGCACGTGCGAGATTGTACGTAGAGTCGCATGGGTATGGAGAGTCGCATGAGCATAGGGTATGGGCTGCCGGATAGCATGGGCTGCCGCATGAGCATAGTCTGTCGCATTCGGGCCGTTATGGACTTTTTCGGACGAGCCACTCGCCCACGATTCCGCACTGCGTTGCGTAAAAAACAAAGCGACACACGAAACTATGCATTGTCCTGGCGAGGAGAAGTCCTGAATTACAATGGGCAGAGCAAAATGGTTGAGCAGTCTGACTTATACCGGTTCCCAAACTCCCTGAGCCTTCCTTCTCCTCCACTCTTCAATCCGAACAAACCTCAATGAAAAAACCTGTTACGGATTCAGAGAAACATCCATTCTCAAATTAGAAGTCAAATTTAAGAGTCCAAAGGGAAATTTTACAATCGTGTACTCGCCATATTAAATTTTACATTTGAAAGTACATTTTTTAAACAAAAGTATTCTTAAAAAAATTGAATTTTGTGAAAAATGCAGAATAAGGCTTAAAAAGAAGCATAATCTTTAAAAAACTGTTCTTAAATACAAAAACTCTAGAAAATACATTTTTTGTAGAGGAGGCCCATTAGGCCTCCTCTTAAGGGAAATTTTAATAGGAAACTAATAAGGAATATTTGTATGTATTTTATATTAAAATTTGATTCCCATTTATTTATTATTATTTTATTTCTGAAAAATAATTCTATATTTTAAAATATTAATAATTAAATTAAATAGGATTTTTTTTAAAGGTGCACTCATTTCTTAGAAATATAACAATAAACAATTTTTTTAAATTCCTTAATAATTAACTGCAAATTCGGTTATGCTTTTTAATTATTACTAGAATAACATAAAAATATTTGTGATTAATTTCCTTTTCAACTTTGCCTTAAGAGGATGCCTAAAAGGTCTCCTCTTCAAAAACTGTTTTTTTTTTGTTTTTGTTTTTAAAAACACTTTTTTGAACAACATCCTTCTTTTTAAGCCCTCTCGTGAAATTTTTTCGCACACTTTATTTTTTTTTAAGCTTGTGTTTTGTTAAAAAAAAGGTATCTTAAAATATTTAATAACCAGAGATATTAAAATATAGACCATTTGTTCTTTTTTTTGTCTGAAAAATAATATATGTTGGTGAAAAATATTTGAAACTAGTTAAAACTGGTATTTATTTAAAAAAAAAATTTTTTTAAGTATCAACTTCAAAATTTAAAAAAAAGAAACACGAACATTGTAAAGCAAACTTTTTATTTTTATAGGATTAAGCAAATAATAGAAAAAAATTTGACAAATTTGAAAAGATATTTAGAAAATTAAAAAAATTAATTAAAATTTAAAAAGATTTCAGAACATTCTTTAAAAAGATTTAATTCAAAAATTTTTTTGAGGCTATTAAAAGGTTGCAAAAGACTAATAAAGAACTTTGTATGATTTTTTGAAAAAATTAAAATGATTTTTTTAATTTAGGAAAATAACTTTAAAATCAAAAAAAAAAATTCGAAATCTGTGTTTTGTCTGAAAAATAATGTGTGTTGCTTAAATCTGTTTGAAACTGGCATTTTTTTAAATAATTTTTTTTTTAATGACACCTTCAAAATTAAAAAAAAAATAATCACGAACAGTTTAAAGCAAACTTTTTAATTTTTTAGGATTAAGCAAAAATTATTTAAAAAATTGACACATTTGAAAAGATATTAGGAAGATTAAAAAAATTAATTAAAATTTAAAAATATTTTTGAAAACTTTTTCAAAAGATTTGATTCAAAAACTTTGTTGAGGCTATTGAAAGGTTCTAAAAGACTAATAAAGGATTTTGTATGATTTTTTGGAAAAATAAAAATGATTTGCTTATTTTAAGAAAACAATTAAAAAATAAAAAAAATACAAAATTTTCGAAATCTATGTTTTGTCTGAAGAATAATATGTGTTGGTTAAAACTGTTTGAAACTGGTATTTTTTTTAAATAAATTTTTTTTTAATAACACCTTCAAAATTAAAAAAAAATAATCACGAACAGTTTAAAGCAAACTTTTTAATTTTATAGGATTAAGCAAAAAATAGAAAAAAATGACAAATTTAAAAAGATAGTTAGTAGATTAATAAAATGAATTAAAATTTTAAAAAAATTTCTAACAATTTTTTCTAAAAATTTGATTTAAAAATTTTGGTAAGGCTATTGAAAGGTTTCAAAATACTAATGAAGGATTTTATATGATTTTTTCGAAAAATTAAAATGACTTTTTTTTTATTTTAAGATAACAATAAACAAATTAAAAAAAAGAAAAAGAAAAAATTTTCGAAATCTGTGTTTTGTCTAAAAAAATAATATGTGTTGGTTAAAACTGTTTGAAACTGATATTTTTTTAAATAAAATTTTTTTTTTAAATATTTACTTCAAAATTTAAAAAAAAGAATCACGAACATTTTAAAGAAAACTTTTCAATTTTATAGAATTAAGCAAAAAATAGAAAAAATGTTGACATATTTGAAAAGATACTTAGACGATTAAAAAAATTAATTAAAATTTAAAAATATTTCAGAAAATTTTTTCAAAAGATTTGATTCAAAAAGTTTGTTGAGGCTATTCAAAGGTTTTAAAATACTATAAAAGGAT
>JAAAKG020100624.1:0-15907 GCA_010014905.2 Druon quercuslanigerum | reverse complement strand
TGTGTCAAACTGTCCCCCCCCCCCCCCCCCTTCCTGGTTTTTTTCAAATGTCCATGTTTGTGACCCCCTGAATCCGAAAAACAGATTTTTACGAACATATCTGGCTGTGTGTCTGTGCCTGTGTGTATGTGACTCTGTATGTGTTGATGTGTCCCTGTGTGAATATGTGTCAGTAAATTTTTAGTTTGTTAGCATGATAACTCTCGAAAGAATCAAAAGATTGGAATGGATTTTAGTATACTCTTTTAGTGTCCTACAATCAAGATCATGTTCGTTAGCCAGCCATTTTGGATAAAAATTAAAAAAGTGAGCACATTTGGAAAAAATTTCACTGTTTTCAAGTATTTACAAAATTCCAAAAAACACACGAAAATAAATATTTAAAGCCAAGCAACGCACGAGATGACTAAATTTTTAAAAGAAGAAAAATTTTTCTCTTTAAATGCCCTACAAGATTATCATAAGAACTTTTTGAATTTTCTTGAAAAAACCAAAATTAAAATTTTGACAAAATAAAAGAATAATGGAAAATTTCAAATTAAATTTTGCGATTAAACTGTGCAAAATAGGTGAAAAGGCGTAAAGACAAAAATTATGCATTTTCAAAATATCTACCTATATGTTATGAATCAGTTTTTCATAGGATGCATAGTTTTTGGTTTAATCGTAAAAAACTTCATTAAAAGTACCAAAAAAATCTGCACACTGCACACAAATTTTGTCTTTTAATTTCTTTTTCGTCTTGTGTGTAGGGTTTCGAAAAATTTACATTTTTATGTTTTTAATTCTTTTTTTCACGACTAAAAGAAAAAACAGAACTATAAAAACATTATTTATGACAAATTAAGATATATATACATTCTTTTCAGAGAAGCTATTTGATTTGTGTCAAATTTGGCCCCCCCCCCCCAGTTTTTGTCAAATGTCCACGTTTTGAAACCCGGAACGTTTAAATCGTCCAAATAAAATTGGAAATGAGAAGATTCGGTTTTTGAAAACCGGCAGAAGTTTCAATAAAATGTTTGATAGCAAATTTTTTCAAGAATGCGCATTTTTTAAACAAGTCAATAAAACTATGTATGTTTTAATATCAATGCATATTAATAATGGTAATAATATACATTTATAGAAATGATATACAATGATGAGAATGTGTTCGTTAAAGCCGAAGGAACTTTAACAAAAGAGAATTCACTATCACCAATTTACTCTTCTCGATGGTTTGACCTTTAGTTTAAAAAAATCCCTAAGCGCGCTTAAACTTGTGAGCTTTGATGATTTAAATATTCTTTAAAAAAAATTTCTCTTTTAGTCTAATTAAACTGGATCAACTTTTTTGTGTGTTAAAAATTCAATTTATTTGGTGAAACATTAACTTTGTAGACGATTTTTACCATTTTCTAGAATATGAAAATATCTTTTTTTGTTCAACAGTCAAATATTTGACTAAAATTGTTGTTCAAAATTTGTCTTTTTTGTTAGAGAATAATTTTCTTAGATGAAAATTCATGCTTGGTTAAAAATTCATTTTTTGTCAGAACTTAATATTTCTAATTCAACAATTTTTTTTAAAAGACATTCTCTTTTAGTTTAGACAGTTAGACAGTTTTAATACTTGATTGAACGTCCGTCATTTTAATTAAAAATTTATTTCTTTGGTTAAAAATGTAACTACTGTTTTGGAAATTCTACTTTTTAGAAATGTCAGGTATTTAATTAAATTTGTATTTTCTGTTAGAAAATTAATTTACAGGGTAGAATTTTTTTTTAATTCGTCTATTTTCGTCAAAATCAGAAGTATGCAGTCGCTTATTCGAATTTTCAATACAAATTTTGATATCCGTGTGAACATTGGACGCTTCGAAAAAGAAAAAATACCCAACCGCACATCTTGATTTCCTCAGAATGCTACAATTGTTAAAATCCAAATAACTCCTTTTTGCGAAATAAAATGTAGCCAAAGTAAAGTCGAACCTTCGAAATTCAATTTTTTTTCAAAAATTCGAAAAATAATTAACAGCAGTTTTCAACTTAGCAGGCAAGTGATAATAAACGTTTGCTTGCATAGTGGATGTAGCTCTTTAGCAGCAAGATACGAAAATTGCTTTACGTTGAATAAACTGATAACCTTTACATTAATATACACAAAATGATATAAAGCACTTTATTAAAGCATTAGGCTAATAAAGACACGAGTGAAAATAGATTTTGTAACTTTATATATACTCGTAACTTTTTTTTTGTCAATTAATCATTTCTTCCTGGATGATACGCATATCTTCCATAGTGAGCACTATCAAGTTTTTCTTTTTTTTTTTGATGCGATTACCATTATTGAGTAAGTTCCTTTTTTAAATAACTTATTACAGTTACGATATTTCTAACTGTAACTTCAAGTTACCTAAAAAGTTACTTTTTTCATTTTCTCAATTTTATCATTTATAAATCTAAGTAAATAAGATAAATCACAACAAATTAATTTAAATAAAAGACGCAATATAATGCGTCAAGTGAATAACAGTTATATTTATGACAAAACTTTTATTGATAAATTGACAAACAAATTCTGGACGAGTTTTTTTCTGCAATGGTTCGATTAAATTCAGTAAAATTTGTCTAGATTTAAGATTCTGTCCTTAAATTCACGCAATAAGTTTCAGAGTATGCTTTAAATTTCCCAAGAACTCTATTTGTTTAACCAAGAACGAAGAATTTGTGACCGGAAAAAAGTAATTTTCAAACCTAAAAGAATACTTTTGTACAAAAGAGTTGAATTTTCAAGTTTTAAGGAAAAAGTTAATTTTCAAAATAAGTTGAATTTTCTACCATTTTCAAACCAAAAGATGAATTTTCAACAAAAAAGTGAAATTTCCAACAAGAAGGTACATTCTTAACCAAATAGATGAATTTTGTACTAAAATATTTAGCAATTTTTTCACCGAGTGAGGTGATTTTCAAACAAAAACAAACACTTTTCAACAAAAGAGTGAAATTTTTTGAAAATATATAAGTCGATACTATTTCTACTAAAAAAAGATTTGAATTTGAAATCAGACTCAGTTGAATCTAACCAAAAAAGAGGAATTTGGAACAAAATAGCGAAAGCTTTACCCTATTAAGACCTATTTTGAATGCAGGAAGAAAAACAATTTCAACTAAATTGTTGAATTTTAAAGCCAAACAGACTATTTCTCTACAAAAAGTTGAATTTTCAAACCGAAAATATAAATTGTCAACAGAAAAGTTACTTTTTAAATAATTAAACTTTGTACTAAAATAGCTGAAGTTTTACGAAAAGACATTAATTTTTTCTCCTCTTAGAGTAAGCTTTGTAATGGTAACAATATCGAGAAAAAATTTAATTTATTACATTAAACGTTACCACATTTTTAATTGTTTGATGCAATGTTCTAAGAATTTATCCGGAAGTATGTTTAAATTTCACACTTTTTTTTTAACACGATTACTTGAAGACAAGTGCAAATTGATGAAATCTGGAGGACTTATTTTCATCAATATTATCTTAAAACTAGCCAAAGGATTTCTAAAAATATTTATTGCATTTTTTTCATTACTTTATAATATCTTAAAAATTGGTTTTACATTTTCAAACTTTTTTCATTAACATTTATAAAGTTGATGCAAGAATATAAAACATTCCATGATTCGAGACGCATCGATTGACCTATGATATTATTACATTTTTTTAAAGAGTAAGGAACTTATGTGCAGAATTCCTGAAAATAAAACCAAGAATCCAACTGCCAAGTTTGGAGAACTACCATAAAATGTTTCTATCACCATTTAAAACAAGATAAAAATTTTCCTGAAAAGTCTTTTTTATTTTTATTATTATTAAATCATAATAAGAATTTTAAATTTGATGTTAATCTCATTTAAATGTCTTAAATTTTAAGGAAGATAGATTCTTTTATTTTTTGTATAGAAATTGAAAGCTTTGGAAGCTACGGTCATGTTTCTTTATAGGAACTGATACTGAAGCAGCCGGAACGTGTGAGTCATCCTTTTCTGCTCCTTCTGTCCTAGAAGGTAAGCAAGAGTGGGTAATTCACGCGAGATAAGATCGTACAACACTGTTGCTTGGAGTCCGGTCTCTAGCCGCGGATGACCTTACCCGGCAGACGGGACAGTTGGAGATGAAGGTTTTACATCTGGATGCTTTTTTAGAGCGAACGATCTTTATAGAATGATATGATGAACAATGTTGACGGACCAGATGAAGTGATCCCAGAAGAACAGCCTTTTGCATCCGGTTTGCGATGGACTGATCCTGATCCCAACAAGCCGGAATCTTGCTGAGTTGGCTAAGCAATGAAGCTTTCATACTTTTAAGGCAGCTGATTATGAAAACCATTATATGTGACATAGCTGGTAGTCACTTGTCTTTTGTCAGATGTTAAGATAAATCTTGTCCGCCAAAACAACATAAGCTCTTTCCTGCGTCTCACTATTCTTGGATGCACCTCCAGACACTTAAGGAGCTTGATAACTATAGTATAGTATACGAACCATGAGCTATAGCTCATGGTTCGTCTTATCGATTTCCTTACGATATTTAATCCAAGCCATGGACAGATTGCATCGAAACCTGGTCGAATCCTGGGCCATACACGTGACTATTAACAGGCTATGGCTGCAATCTGAGAGGCCTCTCTTGCATCCTTGTTGTTCAACTATTGCACTCCATACTGGCTCGATAGATGTTAATATTCTCTCTTTGAAGATACCATTAAATAGTTTGTAGCTGGTGTTTAAACAAGATGGGCCTGAAGTTCTTTGGACTTCGCAAATCTCCGGTCTTTGGCATCAGTATCGTGCATCCTTCCACTATTCATTCCACTATTCCTTCCCTATTTCAGAAAGTCTAAAATATACGAGCTAAATTTTGGTGTGTAGAAGTGAACTTCTTCCACCAAAAGTTGTTGATTTTATCTGGTCCTTGCGCTAAAAAGCTCTCAGTTTTTAGCGATAACCTTCTTTACATCTTCAGCAGCAATTATTGGACACTCCTCCTCTAAACGGTGCAACAGTTGTCTGTGGCAAAAGTTATAAAAAAGTAGGCTATCTGAAGCTTCTTCATTTAGCTGATAAGTACCTCCATATATTTGTTTCTAGAAGACTTGAATGTCTTCTCGACTAGGTGGATTTTTGATGTCACATGACGTTTTATTGAAGAGACGGTAAGGATTAGTAGAAAAGGTGGGATTTTCCCGAATCCAGTTTACTCCCGGTAGAGGCGCCCTTTGGTTTTTGAAAGAGCTCTTAGGTTTTCGGCTAGTACGGCTTGAGGTTCATGAGTCACTTTTTCAGGATGTGATTTTCTTTCATGAGTTTTCAGCAAGCTGCCTAACATTTGGAGTAAATTTTTTGTTTGATGTTATGTAGCTAATCGCACACACGGAACATTTGATTCATGTCATCTCACCGTTATAGTTTTAAACTGAAACTGTTTAATACGCTAGCGAATCCTCAGGCGTACTGAAGTATCATCATCTGGGAGAGTAGTATTAGCTTCAGCTAATTTTTCATCCTGAGAAAAATATTTTGGTGGACTTTTGATCTTCTATTTCACATATTGGTAATATCGGTTGTCTGCAAAAGTAGTCTTGCTGGAACGGGTGGTATGTTTTCAGAATGATTTTGCTCTTGATGCATTTGTTGTGTCAGTCGTTCACCTTTTATTTGCTCAACATGCCCAATCTGTCTTAACGAATTACTTTCACTTATATCCACTAGTGCCCTCCACAAGACATTCTTTAAGAAACATTGCATTACTCACTTTGTACATCAGTTTTTTGTCACACATCCTGCGCAGGAAATTCATGTTAATGTCTTTAATTTTACTCCTATCATTTTCTTGATAGGGCTAGGTCTCGGTACCGTACATAACAGTCCGTATAAATTTAGATGCAATGCCCTTGTAGCTTTACTTGATTTTCCTTACTTCTGATAATGGGGCCTGCTCTACTAATAACATTGCTACCCACGTTTATACTCCTATCCAACTCTGCATCTATCTTTGATAAAAATTAGTGAATACTATATGAAAAATCGAGTTTGGTAAAAAAAATGTTTTCATTCTCATAATATAAAGTTGATGCAAGAATAGATAAACGCACTCTCCGCACCTTAGTTAAATTCCTGGCAATCCAACGGACAGCTTTCATGTGGCCCTGACTGTTTATGCTCGGAATGTCTGGATTTATGTCCAAGCCAGTGCCCGAAATTGGTAATAATTCCAAATTTTCAGTGTAAAAAAAAAGTACAAAGTGACTTCAAAGTAACTAAAATTAAAGTTGCAAGTTGATGCAAAAGGTTTAAGTAAGTTACGTTACAAGTTACTTTTTAAAACACTAACGAAGTTACATGGAGCAAAATGGAAAGTCAGTTTGGCTATCTGGATGTGCAGACAGACTATATTAGAAGGTCTAATATAGGACATCCCTTAAAGATGGCTAAAGTGAATGTCTCTAGAAAGGTTCAAACAAGAGGTTGAAATCGATAATCTCAGTGTGCCGACTTCATAATCTAAGACAGTCGAGTCGAGCATCAAAAAGAGTTAAACTGATCATATCGGAGTGCGGAATTGATCAATATGAAAGGACGAATCGCTCATCATAGAGGGTAGATTTGATCCCCACAGATAGTCGAATTCATCACCTCGAACAGTCAAACCTGACCATCTTAGTGAGACGATTTGATTATCCTACACTTTCTATCTGTGTTGTAATTTTCCTACTTATTCCAGTCTCTATCTTATAAGATACTGGAAATTACCAAATTCAGTGGAACCTATAAAACCTAAAAATTTATATGAAATGCGTGAATTCTGATAGCAGTTTTTATTTTTTGTGGATAGCGAGGTGTATGAAACGTAATTCGATATGCAAAAACAGTGCAAATTGACAATATATTTTTTGGTGTCACATTTCGTTACTTTGTACATCATCATTGAATGCTGACATTTTAGGGCAGGTGTTCAGTTTGAAACGGTACGGTGACAACAAATTGATAGCTGAACGTCCAGTTACGCCTTTATCCTTAATCCCTTAGAAGCATCAAATTTGACGTTAAAAATTCAAAAAAGTAAGTTTAATTTACTTTCCATTATGTTCTTTCTTACGCATTTCACTCTCCACGAATGTTCCAAAACATCGAAAAACAGTTTAAACTTATTAAAAATATGTTCATGAAACATCAAATTTGACGCTGAACGGCTCAATGACATTCACTCTGAACATTTTCTGGACCAGGGTGTTCACAACTCGGGTATCCTTTTAAAGTGATACATTGCATCGAGAACCGGATTGGTGAAGGTTGGCGCGCTTATTTCAAATTAATAAATTTGAAAAGCAATTATTTACAGAAAATAATAAGAGTAAAGTTATTAAAAATCATTCTTTTCTCACAGCAAAATAATTAGAAAATTAAAATTAAATTATTTATCAGATTGTCTTCTTAAAAACAAATAATCTATTTTAATTTTGATGAAAGGAATATCTTTTTGTATCCTAAACATGAATTGACATTAATTCCTAATATTCGTATGTACTTCACATTTGTTATTTGTTGTGAACATTTGACACACACATTTAATCTTTTTAAATAAATACGTCAACGGTAACTAATCAGGTTGGCCCTCCACGACGGGTAATTTGCTCGTCCGTGGATGGTCAAAATGAGTGAAAACAAGATGATCGTATTGAAGGAAGCTTTGATTATCGCTGATAGTAAGTCTGATCTTCTAATACAAGACTGGTTATAAAAAGAGAGTCTCTGACTACGCAAAAAAAACTCTGGGTGGTTCTTTAGACCATCTAGAAGGGGCATCTAAGCTCTCTAAATTTTGACCCTCTAACTTTGATCAACCATCTTTCTCTGTGTACCCTGAAAGTCACGAATAACGTAGCTCTTCAGTATCTTAGTTAATTGTAATGAGTCGCTACCCAACCCTGGCGATCGTGTATACATTTTATGAGATAGATTGTGACTAGAGATGAAAGAAGAAATTAAAAAAAGCATGCAGCTGATGCCGATCCTTCTCGATTAGTTTGCGCAATAAGAAGAAAATGAGTGAATGAGGCAGGAGGGGGGTTGGGAGGAGGCAGGAGGAGGGTTGGGAGGAGGCAGGGAGGCAATAAATGAAAACGACGATTGCGTATCAATGAATGTACTCGGCAGCCACTTCCATAGGTTATCTCTGGCCAGAGTCGGACGGGTTCGAGAACCTGTCCATGACTATTCAGGGACGAAGGAGAAGACTCGAGATAATGGTACACGCGTCCGTCACTACGCTTGTCAATTTAATGTAAATAAGATTTATTGTCCACAGTGATACCCTCCAGGGATGGACAAATCGCAGCCACCTTGTGCGACTCAATTACATATATTGGAACTGCTAAAGGACCCTCCATAAACGAGGGGAAACGACTCTTAAAAATTCAGTCCAGCAGAGGGGATTACGCTGCATTTTATTGGCAAGTGTATTATTGAACTTTTAACCAAATAGTTGAAATTTTAAACAAAAACAGGAATTATCAACCGCGAAGATTAATTTTCTACTATGAAAGAAGAATTTTCAAGAAAATATGGAATTTTCAACAGAGGTGTTGAATTTTCAACTAAAAAAATCAATGAAAAAAATTAATTACTTTTTCTCAAAGTTGTTCAATTTTTAAACAAATAATTTAATTTTCGACCGAAAATATTAATTTTTATCAAACGACGAGAATTTTCCACCAAATATAGTTTAAGTTTCGACTAAAAAATATAAATTTACAATGAAACAGTTTAATTTTCAAATATAAATCGAAATTATTAACTAATATTATGCGTCTTCAGCCAATGCATACATTTTTAATAAAGTAGTTCGACATCCAACCAAACAGTCGAATTTTTAATTAAAAAATCATTAATTTTTTATCAAAAAAGTTAGTTTTTAACCAAAGCTATGAATTTTGAACCAAAAAGATTAATTATATTTAAAAAACACGAACTTTTACAAAATTACATCAATTTTTATTCAAGTAGTTTAGTTTTTGACTAAAAAATATATATTTTGAACCAAATAGTTAAATTTCTAACTAAAAATGTGAATTAGTAATTAATTAGTAATGTTATGCTACTTGAACCAAAACATAAATTTTTAAAAGAGCAATTAGACATTCAAGCGAGTAGCTGAATTTTTAATAACAAAAGAAATGAATTTTAGAACAAAAAAATTCAATTTCTACCAAAAGCACCAATTTTTAACAAAGTAAATGAATCTTCAACCAAAACTATGAATTATCAACCGAGAAGATTAATTTTCTACTATGAAAGAAGAATTTTCAAGAAAATATGGAATTTTCAACGGAGGAGTTGAATTTTCAAGTAAAAAAAATCAATAAAAAAATTAATTACTTTTTCACAAAGTTGTTCCATTTTTAACCAAGTAATTTAATTTTCTTCCAAAAATATTCATTTTTAACAAACGACGAAAATATAAATTTGCAATGAAACAGTTTAATTTTCAACTATAAATCGAAATTATTAACTAATATTATGCGTCTTCAGCCAATACATACATTTTTAATAAAGTAGTTCAAAACACGAACTTTTACAAAATTGGAACAATTTTCAACCAAGTAGTTTAGTTTTTAAATAAAAAATATATTTTTAACCAAATAGTTAAATTTTCAACCAAAAATTTGAATTAGTAACTAATGTCACGCATCTTGAACCAAAGCATAATTTTTAACAAAGCAATTCAACATTCAAGCTAGCAGTTGAATTTTCAATTTTTAATCTACAAAAAACACCAATTTTTAACAAAGTAAATGAATGTTTAACCAAAACTATGAATTTTCAACCAAGAAGATTAATTAAAAAAAAACACGAATTTTTTATAAATTGCATCAATTGTCAACCAAGTTGTTTAGTTTTCAACTAAAAAATATAATTTTTCAACAAAATGTTTGAATATTTATATACTAAGAAGAATTAATAACTAAAATTATTGACTTACGAATGTTCAACAAAATACTTGAATGTTCAACTAAAAAAATCAAATTAAAAAATAAATTACTTTTTTTCAAAGTTATTGAATTTCTATACAAATTGTTTAAGTTCCAACTAAATAATATAAATTTAAACAAAATAGTGAAATAATGAAATGAAAATTTGAATTTTTAACCAATTTGACATACATTTTTAATAAAGTGGCTCGACATTCCACCAAGTAGTCGAATTTTTAATAACAAAAATGATTAATTTCCAACCAAGAAAATTAATTTTTTACAAAAAAGACCAGTTTTTAAGAAACTAAATAAATTTCCAACTTAAAAAAAAACATAAGTTATCAACCAAGGAGATTATTTTTATACTGGAAAACACGAATTTTTAACAATTTACATGAATTTCCAACAAATTAGTATAATTTTCAACCAAAAAATATCATTTTTCAGCAAATAGTTAAGTTTTCAACTAATAATATTAATCAATAACAAAAGTTCTGCATTTTTAACAAAAAATTAATTTTCAACAAAGTGTTTCAACAGTCAACAAATTGATTGTGGCTTTATTTTGTAATTTTGATTATCGAAAAATTAAATAATGAGCGAGTTGTTTGATTGATTTTTAACAAAATATATGAATTTTAAACTAAAATATATTAATTCTCAGCGAAAAATATAAAAGCTTTAAATAAATAAAAGCATAAATAAATAAAAGTATACAATTTTAAGCTACAATAATAATACTTGAATATTTAAATAAGTAGTTTAATTTTCAACTAAACAGTTAAATTTTTACCTTAAACAATTAAATTTCTAACCAAAAATGGAATAAATATTATTTTATTTTTAAATAGTAGGCTTTTATAAACAAAAACAAAACATTGTATTTTAACTTTTAACCAAGTTGTTGAATTTTCAATAACAAAATTATTAGAATTTCAACGAAGTAGAATAATTTTCACCCAAAAAAGACAGATTTTTAACAAAATATATGAATTTTCACGCAAATAGTTTAATCTTCAACCAGAAAAGATATGTTTACAATAAAAAATGCAAAAGTTGAATTGTGAGTTAAAAAAATTAATTTTTTTTTTTCAAAAACGTGAATTTTCAATGAGTGGAATTAAATCAAAATAGACGAATTTTTAACGACACAAATGAATCATTAAACAAAAAGAAAAATTTGCAACCAAATAATTGAACTTTTAAAATAGAAATATTATTTTTTGACCAAATACTTAAATTTTTAACTTAATGTTTATCAAAAGAAACGAATTTTTTAACAAAATATACGAATTTTCAACAACATTTTTGAATTCTTTAGCGAAAAAAATGAATTATCTACAATCGAGTCAACTTTTACCCAAAAAATATGTATTCCCAACTAAAAAGTTAATTTATAAACCAAGTCGTTGATTTTAGAAATAAAATTCTGTATATTCATAAAAAATGAATTTTCAGCGAATGAGTTCCAAATTCAAACATACTTAATTGAATTGTAAACCAAAAAATGATTTTTGAAGGAAAATGATTAATTTTTTACAAAAAAAAAAACGAATAAGCAACAAATAACATAAATTTTAAATAAAAAAGATCTAATTTTAACACAAAAAATTAATTTTTAACAAAAAAGTTCAATCAAGTGGTTGAATTTTTGACTAAAAAAGACGAGTTTTTACAAAATACTCAAATTTTCAACAAAATCATTACATTTTTAACCTAACGAAAGAAATTGCAGAACAAAAATATAATAGTAGAATTTGTAAGAAAAAAAAACCATAACTAGTTACAGTTTTTTATTGTGTTCTATTAATATACAATAAGAAACTGTACATATTTATTGTTTTTTTATCAAAAGTCTACTATTATATTTTTGATCTGGGATTACTCTCGTTAGGTTAGAAATTTAATTATTTTGTCGAAAATTTAAGTATTTTGTAAAAACTTATATTTTTTAGTCAAAAATTCAACCACTTGATTGAACTAATTTGTTACAAATTAATTTTTTCTGTTAATAATGGATCTATGTGTTTAAAATGTTTGTTATTTGTTACTAATACGTTTTATTTTGTGAAAAATTAATCATCTTTCTTAAAAAATCGTTTTTTTTTAGAATTCAATTACTTATGGTTGAATTTGGAATTCATACGCCGAAAATTCATTTTTTATGAATATACAGTATTTTATTTTTAAATAAACTACTTGGTTATAAACTAACTTTTTCGTTGGAAATTCATATTTTCTGGTTGAAAGTTGACTGGTTTGTAGATAATTAATTTTTTTCGCTAATAAATTAAAAAATGTTGTTGAAAATTCATATATTTTGTTAAAAATTTTTTCTCTTTTGGTAGAACATTAAGTTGAAAATTTAAGTATTTGGTTAAAATCTAATATTTCTAATTTAAAAATTCAAATATTTGAGTGCAAATTTTTCTTTTTGTTTGATGCTTAATTTATGTCCTTAAAAATTCGCATATTTTTCAACGACTTGGTTAAAAGTCAAACTACAATGTTTTTTTTTCTTTGTAAAAGCCTACTATTTAAAAATCAAACAATATTTATTACATTTTTGGTTAAAAATTTAATTGTTTAAGTTAAAAATGTAACTGTTTAGTTGAAAATTAAACTGCATAATTAAAAACTCAAGTATTTTGATGGAAATTCGTCTTTTGCAATTGAAAAATAATCATTTTTTTAGTTCAAAATTCATGTCATTTATAAAAAAAATTTTCATTTTTGGTAGAAAACAGTACAAAATTCATTGATTTCGTTATTAACAATTCAAATAATTTGTTGACTCTCAAAACGCTTTGTTACAAATTATATTTTGTTGAAAACGCATAATTTTTGTTACTCATTCATCTTATTGGTTAAAAACTGAACAATTTTGCTGAAAAATGATATTTTTTGGTTGAAAATTATACTAATTGGTTCGAAGTTCATGTAATTTGTTAAAAATTTGTCTTTTTTGGGAAAAAATTAATTTTTTGGTTTAAATTAGTTTTTTGGCATAAAATTGGTTAATAATTCAAATTTTTAATTCACAATTTGACTATTTTCTTTAAATTTATATTATGTAGTTGAAACTTAAACAATTTGTATGAAAATTCAATTAACTGGTTAATAATTGAACAAATTTGTGAAAAAGTAATTTATATTTTAATTTGATTTTTTTTATTTGAATATTCAACTACTCTGTTGAACATTCACGTATTTTGTTGAAAATTCATTAGTTATTAATTTTAGTTATTAATTCCTTTTAGTAGCTAAAGACACCACTATTTTGTTGAAAAATTATATTTTGCAGTTGAAAACTAAACTGCTTGGTCCACCGATTTTTTTTTAATTTCCTTTTCGGTTAAGGCTTCAAATAATAAATTTCTCTTCACAAAATTAAATAATTTTGTTAAAAAGAAATTTAAATTTCTCTGTACAAAATTAAATAATTTTTTTAAAAATTTCTTTTTTTATCTAGGATCCATAATTTTAGTTGAAAATTTACCTATTGTGTTGAAAGTGCGTTCTTTTTTGGTTAAAAATTAATTTTTCAATTGATAATTTACCAATTAAATTTTTTGTGAAATTTCTATTTGTTTGAAAATTGCTCTTTTTTGTTAAAATTCTACTACTCCGTAGAAAATACATTTTTTGGTTGAAATTTTGTTTTTTAACTAAAGCTTACCTGTTTCAAGGTTCATCATTTTAGTTGAAAAATCATTTTTTTTAGTTGAACATTCAACTACTCTGTTGAACAATCAAGAATTTTGTTAAAAATTCGTTACTTATTTATTTTAGTTATTAATTCCTCTTATTAGCTAAAGATTCAACTATTTTGTTGAAAAATTATATTTTTTAGTTGAAAACTAAACTACTTGGTTGAAAATTGATGCATTTTGTAAAAAATTCGTGTTTTTGTATAAAATTAATCTTCTTAGTTGAAAATTCATGATTTTGTTTGAACATTCATTTATTTGGTTAAAAATTGGTATTTTTGGTAGAAATTGAATTTTTCGGTTCGAAAATTCAATAATTTTGTTATTAAAAATTTCTCTACTCACTTGAATGTCCTTTAATTCAATCCACCAAGCCAATTTCCACCATCAACATCCAATTATTATAACTCAATTTCTTAAAAAAAATGTGTATAATTAAATTGTTTTAAAAAATTTATTAAATATTAGCAATTTTAGGAATGCATTACATTTTTTTGGTTAGTTTTTTTTCTATTTGGAAAATGTAATAATTACTGAAGAGATTAGAATCACCCACAAAAAATTATTTATGATTATTAGGATAATTATTTACATTATTATTCTATTAATTCAGTTTGCATCTAAACAAAAAATTAGACAAAGGGAAAAAAGGAGAAGTTTCGCGTAAACAGAGAAAAAAGGAGAATTCTTTAAAAAAGAGGGAAAAGAGGAAAGATTTCCAATCTACAAAATGAAATTTATTTTTTAAACTTAATAATTTTAAATACCAGATTGATTTTAGAACATGTAGACAAAAAAAATTAACGTAAACATTCTTAATTTGATACCAGACTTGACGAGAATCAAATCATTCCTTTCTTCGACCGACAATGTACATGTGAGAAAAAATTATTTTTGTCTTACGGTCTTCATGTAAATAAAAATGAAAAGGAAACTACTTTCATGTTCGTTTTATTAAATATTTCGACGTTTCGGCATTAACTGCGTGCCAAATCTAACATGGAGACCAATTGTGTCTCCAGTTGGATCTCTCACTTAAAACTTAGGAAAATATATATCAAATGTTCTAAAACCTTTTTCAGGAAACACAGAATCATTTGTCAAAAATAGTTTGGATTTAAAAGAATCTTTGAAGAAAATTAACGTTCCTTTAAAACACATTCTATGGTTTCATTAGATGTTGTCTCTATGTTTGATAACATTCCATTAGATCTTGCGTTGGATTGCATAGAAGAAAAATTAACTTTAAATCATAATCTAACCAAAATAACAAAATCTGAATTTTTAATAGCTACCTGAACTGTTTTTAATAACATGGTTTTCTCATTTAATGGAAAATTTTATAAACAATTAAGTGGTTGTCATATAGGTTCTCCATATTCCCCTATAGTTTCAAATTTAGTTTTAGAAGATTTATAGAAAAGAGCTTTAAAAAGGTAAATTTTACACCTGTTCTATATAAACTTTATGTTGATGACATTTTGGCTATTGTTCCTACTGATAAAATTACTCATTTCGTGAATGCTTTTGATAGTATAGAAAATTCCTTACACTTTATATTTGAACTTTAACAAAATAACTTAATAAATTACCTTGATTTGCAGATTATTAAAACACATGATGGTTGTTTAATTACCAATTGGTACAAAAAACCATCATGGTCGGGTAGATATCTCAATTACAATTCACATCATTTGTTTTGTCAAAATGTTGGTTTAATAAAAGGATTAATTAATAGGTGTATACAGTTACGTGATATTGAATTTAGAAAAGAAAATTTGGAACAATTAAAAATTACATTAGTTGATTATAATTATCCGCTTCCTATGGTTAAAAGTATTATCAGAGAAACAATTCATGAAATCTATAATAGTTCTAGTAGGAGGAATGACTGGATTGACACTAACAAAAAATCTATTTAAAAATCACGTTACCGTATGTTGAACGACTTTCTGAAAGAGTAAGAAGATCCTTAAAAAAATTTAACATAAATGTTTATTTTAATAATAAAAATACTCTATATCTTATAAAATGCAAATGTTGTGAAAAAGTTTACATTGGTGTAACAGGCAGGAGACTTAAGGCAGTACGCTACTTTGAACGCTTGAAAAAAAGCTATTTTTGTGAATTTTTTTGGTAGTATAAATAAATATATTAATGTAGTGCTTGTAGAGCATA